>JAAEAF010001933.1:0-133092 GCA_011037195.1 Triatoma infestans | reverse complement strand
CTCTCTCTCTCTCTCTCTCTCACTCTCTCTCTCTCTTACACACGCATACACTTCCATTTCTCTATTGGTTCCTTCACACCATACGATAACCTTCTATTATCATCTCTCAAGAAGTTACATTGTTGAAATAATTACTGCATAAATTAAACTTTTTCATTGTATATCTCCCAATGAAGGTCCTACAGCAACATTTGGTAATAATCCTACAGCTTTTGATAATAATATGCCACCAGGAAATAGTGTTCAGAGTGATTACCTTCCTTCCCAAAACGAACTACCTGATCCTAGGAAACTACCTATGTTTGATTTTTTAAAAATAATTTAAGGCGCTTCAACATCTATGGTCATTGGCGTGCAGAGCCTTCTTAGTGCACTCTCGAGTTTTCTCGTTACACACAACACTGTCCATCACCGACAATTAGCTCTACAGTGGCTCCTAGGAAGAAAAGATCTAAGGGTAGCTGGATTCAAATGAGGGACCACCCCGTGGGAGGTACGCTAACCAGTGAGTTGAGTAATAAAGCCTAAACTATTGTAACCACAAATAGTGCGAGTTTCTTAGGTGCCATTGCCTAGTGGGTTCACTAAACCAAGTAATTGCCTACATTAACTATCTCTGCAGAACCTATGTGTATTGTACGAATGTTGGAATTATTACAAATCTTGACGAATTGAACTTCACTCTTTTGAGTTCCGACTTTGACTTTGATTCCCGACTGTGATTGAGAATGTGATCCTCAATCACACCTTTCTTCTTGGACGTCCCAGAAAAGCACTTCTTCCATCACTTTTTTTTTACGATAAACCCCCGAATACCTATATACTTCCCGGGCAAGTTGATAAGCCTGTCTTTCTTTCTGAGGTCATATCATCACTACTAAATTTTTGAAACCAATGCTGGGCTTTATGGTGATCAGGGACAACTATTCCTTGATTTGTTTTTTTTTTTCAATAATGACGTAAAATTACTAATACAACGTAAGGCACAGTCATGGTTTTCCAAAAAAAGAAGTCAAAATTGAACTGACTATTTGAAGGAGACATAATATGTATAGAAAAACTCTACAGAACCTAAGGTTAATATAAAATCGTGTTTATTAATATATGGAGGTGTTTTTTAAAGTCAATGGAACTTCTTTAGTTAGAAAATTGGGCATTTTTTGTTTGTTTGTTTGTACCCCATCAAATTATTCCTATGAGTTTCTTTTATGAATCATTTTAATAATTTTTATTCAATAGGAATAATCTTCATTAGTTTGTGGTACAATAATTCTTCTTTCATAGAAAACTAATAAATCATTTTCCAAATTTTTCCTGTCAATTGATTTAACAGTTGGGTGTATTGTTGGTTTAACAATTCTAAAATAAATACTTTGTCCAATATTATATATAATATATAGAGGCGTTAGTTTATCTATATATGATATATTAGTTTAAATATATAAATATACTATATATTTATAGATATAATTATATATATGTATAAATCTACTATGATATATAGAATATCTAATGTATAATACACTATATATTTAGTTTAATGTATAAATGTTTTTTTGTTAGAATTCCTACTTTTGTTTATATTCATTGTCACAATAATTAGGACTCCTGGCTTCAAGGGTGAGGGGGGTTCGCTTCAAGGGAAATTTGAACGTGTTCCCTCATTATAGCTTTTACTGAAGTCTTTTTAGCAATTAAAATTCTTTGTTTCCTTTATGTCCTTCATTTAATGAGAGGCTCCTATAAAGAATTAAACTTATCCACATCACATGTTCTTATTAATTTTCACAATGTCGTTATGTTTTTAATATTTATTTTTAATTAATTTTTTTTATACATAATGAGAGTAATAACAAGATTTTTAGTTTAAATCATAATTAGAGCTTCCAGCTGTCGTGCCAATATTGAGTTGACACTTAATATCAAAAATAAACTACTCGTCAGAATTTTTCAAGTACAACTTCTTTTCGATAAAAAAAAATACCCATAAAAGAAAGATGGGTTATGTGAATTAATTAACTAATTTAAAAAATAATAGAACCATTTTTATTTTCTCTTAGTTTGTAAAAGAAAATGTGCTGGCGATCGTCGAAAATTTTCAGTATCGAAGTTTCACCGGAAATACTTGTTTTAAGGTCCCCAGAGTCCTAAGAAGTTTTTTTTGTGTGTCTAACTTTCTATTTGTGATCAGCATAACTCGAAACCGGAAAATTCCTGGATTATTCGAAAATTCGAAAGGATTATGTTTTCCTCTAATGTGCTATTTTAGTCAATTATACGATTCTAGCATCTAAATTATATTAATTAGAATTAATGTTGCCAAAACTCCGAGTTTGTTATTTTATTTATTTATTACTTTCATACTTACATGTGCTTTTTAGCAAGTGACTCAATGCTTAATTAAAATAATGATGGTATAAAAATCATTCAAAATAACAGTATCAGTTATAGTAATTATAAATCACGCGCCTTAAATAAATTAAAAAAAATTATAAATATATACATAGCCAAAGTGTAGAAATAAAACAGAACAATTACTTTATTTTTTCTTTTCTTTTTTTAAATTTAAGGTGCGTCAACATCAATGGTCATTGGCGCACGGAGCCTTCTCAGCGCACTGCCGAACTCCGGACAGTGTTATCTTGTTACAGACAACAATGTCCATCACCGGACAGTGAGCTGTAGAGGCTCCTAAGAAGAGAAAATCAACGATCAGTCCCAGCTGGACTCGAACCGGGACGTCCGCGTGGGAGTCCAGGGCGGTAACCACTGAACTAATCCCTTCCCTAGAACAATTACTTCTTCTAATAACAGAATAAAAACAAAAATAACTAAATAAAATTCAGAAAATAAATATAAACATGAATTATTCTTCCAATACAAAACTTTTTATTCTAAATAATTGTTTACAAAAAATATATATGTATCAAATATTATAGAAATTATAAATAAATATATGATATATATTAAATAATTGTTTACAAAAATTTATGTTATATAATTTATATATCTCTTCTTTAGAGCTTATAGGAAATAATTGTTGAAATAAATTTTCATTAGAAACGTCTTTTGAAAGTGATAAATATTAATAATAATAACAATATTTATTTAAAAAAATAATAAAACATTAACTTTTACAAGAAAATAAGTAACTTACAAAAACATATTACAGTGATAATGGTAAATACCGTCTGGCAGTAGATTTCTCAAAAATGGACTATTAGCTAGATATTATATTAATATTAGAAATTATTTTAAATTAAAGATCACACTCCCTAATTAACATGAGTCTATATCTGTAGGCACTTTTTACATACTACGCTAGTGACTTGATTTTTGGTCCATGAAGTAAGGCAAGTGCATCATCTCTGTTTAGTGTAGGCTGTCCAAAGCATATAACACCGAATTCATTTAAAACTAGATATATTGCCAGAAAGTGATATGTATGTTCAAAAGCATTTAAATTGCATAAACTGCAGACATAATTGACTCCAGCCAAGGCTTATTCTGCAAATTCAGCATTTCCCCGCGAGTTATAAACTTTTATGGTCTCTATATCATATTTATCATTAACATCTTTGTCTTCTTCTTCCCACTGCTCTGCAGTCCCTGAAGGGCCAGTAAATTTTCCCAGACATGACTGTCAGAAGCTTTCCTTCTCTATTGCTTGATGTATATCGTTAAGATCAGCTTCCGCATCCTGCAACCAACATAGCCTTGGTTTCCCTCTAGGTCTTCTACCACCGGGATACCCATCAAAGGCTTTACGCAGGGCTCTTCTTTCCCCCATTCGATGCAGGTGACCCAACCATCGTAACCATCTGAACTTTATTATGGATAGGAGGTCGCATTCCTTAAAAAGTTCTTTTCTCTATGTTTTTCCTTGACCTGAACACTCCGTTTTTTTTCACTCGGCCGTATAAACACCTTAGCAAGTATCCTTTACTACCATCTTGACCTCTGTTTCTTCGCTTTATTTAAAATCCACGTCACAGCACCGTATAAAACGGCCGGTTTTAGAACTCTTCTATAAATGGTTTCTTTCACCTGTCTCGACAGATTTCCACTTGGGGATATTTTTTTAACGGTCCTCAGGCAACGGTTTCCGGCAGTAATCCTTCTTTTGATGTCTTCGGCGACCTCATTTTCACAAGTAATTGTGGCCCGCAAATATATGAAGGTCTAAGTGTTGCCGTCTTACATGCAATTCTCCAAATATTCTTGCCCTGCTCATTGTCGCCAGATATTTTGTTTTGGGTCGCTCTATTATGGCAAAATTAACATACTCTACATAATTTAGTGTTTTATGTAACAAATGGTAGGAGAAACGTTGCTTAATTCGTTTCATTGAGTTTGTTTAACTAATCTGAAACATTCAAAGGTCTAACTATAAACATTTCATGCATTTATATTCTAAAAGTAATATTATTTATACTTGCCATTGTTGGTACCAACTTCCTTTATTGCCAATTAGCTCTAGCCAGTTCTAGTCTCTTTAAGATTTAAAGTTTAGCAAACTTATACTACCCAGGGGCACGTATGGCATAGAAATGTCTTTTCCAATCCGCATTCCTATTTATTAATTAATTCATTTCATTTAAGATATTTACTTGTTGCAATGAATTTTGTATGTGCTCCACTTGGTATTTTGTACGGGGAACTCCACTGTATTATGTTTAGGGCAACTAAAATAATGAGAAATTATATTCCAAGTTTGAGGTTTGAAGAAATTGTCTCAATTTTATCATTTCTAATTAGCGTAATAATAAGAGAAACTTGTATGAGTGTTCAATATCAGATTTGTCTCATTATTTTCAAATGAACAAAATATTGATGTAGTACTAGTACTAGTAATTATTTAAAAGTATTGAATTAATGTTTTCCACTTGTTCCATTAATGTATTTCCAATTTCAATTGTAATTTATAATTGTTATATAAAATGATTTTGAAGGTAACATGTGGACTATTTTAACCCTTTTAACTAACTAATTAACAATTAAAATGTTAATGGAATTTGATAAACTTTAGTTTGGAATAGAATATGCCAAGTAATATTTTATTAGTGTAAAGGTTGGAACTTAAATTGGATGTTACTGTTGGAAGACTTGGATGAACGTGTGTTTGTGTGTGATGTGTCTGTATGGTTAGTGTGTATGTGTATGTTTTGAAGAGAATCGGAGATTTGCTATTGTTACAATTAATTGGTAAAGAGCCGCGGATGTGCGACATCTCGCCCAACCTTCGTAAAGATAGATAGTGGGTATGTCTGTGTGAGTGTGTGAAAGAGAAAGAGCGAGTAATTGTGAGAGAGAGTGTGAAGAAGATGAAGAAGAAGAAGAAGAAGAGAGTGGAGCAAGTAAGGATATACAATTATTTATAATTGGACATTTGAGAGTAACAGGGCGGTGGTAATTAGTGTGTATATGTGTGTGTGTGTGTGTGTGTGTGTGTGTGTGTGTGTGTGTGGGTATACACATATATATATATATAAATGGGCGAGCGTTGCGTGCGTTAGTTGGTATGGATATAGCGCAGAGCTGTGCAGGGTTGTGTGCGTGGCCACGTTGCACGTAAGTATGAGCGTCTCGTTAGCGAGCCATTGAGATGCCGGCCCCCCATCCGAAGGGGATCTCCCTCTTTCTCTATTCCCTTATACACTCCTCCATCCCTCCGAACATATACACTATCTGGAAGGAACAAAAACACACACTCACACACACATGTATACACACAAACATAAACTGTGATGCGCGAAAACCTCATCATACACATATACACACACAGATATATATGTATATGTATACAGCACACATACATACACACATATAAACACTCATAAAGCTCATAATAAAACGCCCACTAAAAAAGTAACCGTGTTATATTATTCTATTCGTATATCCGTTCTATTTGATTGTTTCTAACTAGAACCCTTACCCCCCTCCTACCAATATACATAAATCATACTTATTAATGATAACGGTTCTTAATTTACTGCAATAACAATATTCTCCATTCTATAAACAATATATTGGAAGATAAATATCATCCTAAACAACAATAATAACACATATGGTTCATTAAATATATTTAAAATAATGTTTGAAGAATGGTGGTGATAAATTTTATTATTATATTGTTTAATTATTTATTTTTAATGCGTTTCGTTAGTTTTGTTTTTACAAGCCATACTCACTATTGTCTATTCAATCAAAACAAAGGCAATTCATTAGTCATAGTTTACTCATGGTTGCCCAGAACCAAGATATAACATTCAAATGGATTCTCAGTACATGTTCTTATTAATCCTCACCACTTTGTAATAATTTGCACCTTCATTTTACAAGATTCAAACAGATCTGATGTGAAACGTGCCTCTGAATTTCATTTATTGCAGTTAATTGGGGGGGGGGAGGCACATGTTGGTTTAGCATCAATGGCGGTTAGTATTTGAAGTGATTGCACTGTTAATCCAGAAGAGAATGCCGATGATAGTGAATAAAACCTATTACGTTTGAATTCTAAGAATCAGAAACCCCCTAAAGTTTCCAAGACAAAAAATAGTGATATCAATAACAGAGATCAAATAGTAGTGAGATAATAACAGTGTCAATAATAGTAATATATTAATATTGTCAATAATAGTAAGTTCAAATTACAGTGATATATCAAAAACAGTGACCAAATGATAGTGATATCAGTAACGTTCACTCAGAGAAAAGAATAGGACAGAAGTTTTAAAAGTGAAAGTGAATTAGCTCTACACAAATTTGATGATGAACTAGATTCTGATAAAATAATTACAAATAATTAAATAATAAATAATTAAAATAACCTCTTGAGAAAACCTTCCTTCTTTAAATAAACAAATGACCGTCAATGCTGACGTGCATTAAATTGAAAATTAAAAAAAATATTGAACCAACGAATTTGAATTTTAACATCTCAGATTTCTTTGAACCAACTAAAAACAAATTTTTCAAATAAATGTTACAAATAAAAGCGATATGTGTCTAGATAGTAAACAAAGTTGAAAGAAAATCGTTGGAGCCGCTTTGGAGAAAATCACCAAGAACTGAAAAAACACTTGGTAAAGTTGCACTTCCCGGTTGTTGGTTTTTGCCCGAAACTTCGTGTCAGGTGCAGTGATTACCTAAACGGAATACCAAATTACTGCTTTCTGCGATTTTTCGTTTTTGAGATGTTTTGTTCACATTTATACACATACACACACACACCACGCACGCACACACACACACACACACACACACACCACGCACGCACACACTACGTCCTCTGGGGACCTCAAAACTTGTATTTCCGATGAAAACTCAATTTCGAAAATTTGACACGATGTATTTTACCTTCTCTTCCAGGGAAATATGAGAAAGTAAAAAGTGATTACGTGTCATTTTTTTTTCCGACGACTGTGAATTTACCGACAATGCGCGATATAGCCGCCTACCCAATACTTGCTTGATAAAATCTGTCGGCAGACTTGACCAATGATCACTGAATTATTAGGTGTTTATTAGGAAACTAAAGTATCTAATCATCCATTAGACTATTTATGTTACATATTTAACTAAAGAAACATACGAACAGTTTTGCAACATTTTCTTATCTTCACCTCTTTTCTTTTTCTTATTGCCCCTTGGTTATATTGAATTTTATCTGGGTTTACTACGGTCCCCCTGAATGGTTGCAGCGCCTACCAGGGAGCGGTATCGCCCACTTTGGAAATCACTGCTATGCTGCGTTGTGCGTAATGGAGCGGGAATGATGAATCAAACTGTGGAGAAAATTCATTGTTTCGTACATGATTGCATCCCAAGCACAACTTGCATAAATTAATTAATTTTATTGCTATAAAGAAAACAGCAACAAGAAATTAAATGAAGGAATTGAGGAATGCTTTCTTAGTTGAAGGAAGGCGTGGCGCTGTAAAAATAATTAATTATCAAATCAGCGCTTTTGTCGCGGCCTAGAGAAGATAGAAGGTAATGGAGTGGAAACACGTCAGAACTGTGCCCCTCCCTAACGGGGGGGGAGAGAGAGAGAGAGCGAGAGAGTGATGAAGTAATTAAATGAGGCAATCAAGATTACAAATACAGTTGGGGGATGTAATTAAGGATATGGCTGTTAGATGGTGCGACAGATAAATTCATCTGTAGATTAATAAAACTTATAAGGAATTGTGTTATTGTGAAGGGATGGCAATACGGGTGGGTTGGGTTGGTGGGGTGGGGGGTTGGTTAAGGGTAATATTGAATGATATTCTGTAAGATGGAGGGAGCGATATTAAAGTCAGAAGGGGAAACCCAAGTGCGAGGATAGTGGGGAAGCTGATTACAGCTATAGTGGTGCCCTACAGTATATCCTGTTAGTTTATGCTTCACGTCTGAACCCCACTGAACCTTAATTTCAAACTCCAAGCTCTATATCCAAAAATGTGGTTTCCACATAGTCAGTTTTTTGCTATTCCCTTTTTTGCATTGAGAAGCTTTTTATTTTTATTTATTTATATTGCACTTTTAGAAATGATAACAGTTGTTTCACATTCTCCAAATTATATTTCCATGTGGAGTCTTGTTTTGAGGCCCATCGAGTACGAAGAAATTTTGTTTTCCCTACGCCATAGCTTCGGCTATTCAACCAATATGCGTCACGGGGCCCAGTATAAAAGAACTTAGGCTGCGCTGGTGATTAAGTTGTTCGTTTAGTTGGATATCCAGGGGGCACGTGAAAACAATCTCGGACGTGTGTGTGTGTTTTTATATGAAAATAACTCTGCCGCATTTGTTTCGATAAGAATTCATTAACCGGAAGTGAGACATTTTTTTTTTTAAAGTTGTGCGCGATTTTCTTTGAAACTGCGCACACTAATTACATATATATATATATATATATATAACTTCAAAAACGTTTCTTTGAAACATTTTCTAGAGAACTTAATTTTTGGAAGATTTATGATGTTATTTATGAAATTATGATGTTAACCTAAATTAAAGGATTGCTAAAATTTCAGTTTGAAGAAAACAGTTTTGGTGGAAGTGTGACTTGAGGCAAATCTGGGGTAGAGCTGGCTTGCCTGAAAAGTGCCTCTGTCTCCCACTGAAATTCTCTTGATTCTGTGCTCTTAAATTATCCAAACAGCAATTGAGTAGCTGAGTTATTATAATTCCCATTCTTGTGCTAATAAGATCTGATACAAGTCTAACATATATATTCAGTCTGTTTACATATATCACATATATTGCTTTGTATTTCAGATGTACCCATAATTTGGTAAACACTCTTTGTTAAAACGGATGTTAAATATATTCATAGTGTGGAGCAAGGTTTACTGGCTCCAACCTCTTTTAAAACATTTTTCCATGCCTTTACTTCTTACACTACTTACACACTGCTTGTTGTTCCACCCCTACTTCACTATTACTACCACCACCACCACCCCCCCGACCATCGTCTGCCTCCTTTATTTAATTAAAGCATGAAGTTGCCAGTGTTTTTAATTACCTCTTATTTGCCGTATAGATAACCCCTAAGAACATAACAAGGGCCCCCCCTTTAACTGTGCCTTTAGCGTTTAGGATTAGCCCCGAGGATGTATTCCTCTGCACACTCCGCTCCTCTTGCTTCCTCTATATACAGCTTAATAAGGTTTTATTTTATTAGTCTCCAGTTTATTTCTTTAATTAAATAAAGAATTTTATTTCTTATTAAACTAGCAGCGCTAACTTACTTATAATGTTTCAATTTAGTAAAGTGGTAAAAGAAATAATTGAGCCGTTATTTTTCTCGCCATTATTTTAGTTTATTTTATTTTTTTAATTTTTATCTCACTTTTTGCTTATAAAATCTTAATATAGTATATGTAACTTTTCGAATTATCCAAAAATCTGATGTGAAACACTCATATAACTTTCTTTTATTCATCTTGAAACAATTGCATGTGAAATGACAAATTCCTTAACTTCAAATTCTACTCTTGTATTCTAAAATAAATATATAAGTTTACCAACTTACCAACCAAAGCAGGCAGTTAGACAAGTAGTTTCATTGATGTCCAGAAGAGCACTCTAATCATTAGCAGCTAACTGCATATAACATTTGTAATTTAACCCCATATCTTCCGCACAACTATATTAAATCAATTTTGGTGAGGGGGATGTTTCAAACCAAAGTGATACATTTATGTCTGTGCCAGTGAGCATTCCAACTTTAAAGGAAATCGTTGCAGTTGTTTTAAAACCTAATATTGCATTTCCGATTTCTTTATTTTCTTCAAATATGGAAATCTTTCAATGGTTCTAATGTACATTATTACAATATTATTATTATATACATATCAAAACCATACATTACAGTGCTGTGGTACTTTAGTGGAAAGCTGTTCTCTCAACCCCCTCCCCAAGAAAATATTAAAATGAAAGTGTTAGGTAAATTATATATGTAGCTAGTACACGAAGTGTAACGGCAAGAGAGAGAGCCAAGCCCGACCGAGAGAAAACAGACTCTCTCTCGTACTCAGGCTAGAGTGGGGAGAACCTATATATAAGTCAGTGAGAGATTTAGACATGAATCAATCAATCTATCAGATTCAACCACAATACATCGCATCGTGTCATATCTCTACCCCTTCCATTTTATCTATAAAATCACACAAGTCCAGTGCAGTTTGTGTAGACTTATAGCCATATTATAACAGTGTCTTCATATCTCGTCTAATTAATTAATCCTAATTTCTCTCCTCATCAACTCCATTATAGAAGTTTAAAGAAAATCGATGCCAGTGAAGTCGTATTCACAGTAGATGAATTTTACTCGAAAACTTTGTGTTAGATGCTATGGTAGTACCAAAACGAAACACCAAATTTAAGTAACTCCCCCCCAACACACACGCATTATGAAGGCCTTTCGCTGAAAACCACTTTTTCGTACCCAAGCGACCTTAAAATGTATTTCCGGTGAAAAATCAATTTGAAAATTTGCCTCGATTGCAACTTCCTCTTTTCCTAGGATTAAGAGAAAGTGGGAGAAACATTTTCTAACTAGGAGTAAGAAGGATGTGGTGTGAATCACTCAGACGACTACCTCTAACTGCACTTTACATAATTTTAATTGGCGAATTCTCCTCAAACCTATAATTCTTGTTCACCTTTCTTAAATATTACATGAATTTAGAATGTAAACTTTATAAAACGACTTTTTTTTTTAAAGAAACCATAACTAACCTAACTCCTCCCCCCCTCCGGAAAAATACCCACCTTAAGTGATTTTTCTCGGAAAAATTTTCAAAACCAAACTAATAGGTTTCTGTAAGTATAAAGTTTAAGAAACCATGTTTAAGAAAACCCGTCGGTGTTTTTGGAAGGGGAGAATCGCAGAAAACTAGAAAAAAAACTATTCAACAAAGCCTTACTTCCGGTCAACCGATTTTCTTCAAACTCGGAATTTCGCCAATATATTTAATTGTAATTAGTATTGCATAAATGGTAGAATCATATACTGAACACAATTAGCACTTTGGAGGTAAGCATGATCCCGCCCCTCACCTCCTAATTATTCTCTGAAAAATGTTTCAATTAAAATAGTAGATCTTTATATGTGTAGATTGAAGATATATCAAGTTAGAAGATAATCATTGCTACCGTTTTAAAGAATATCGCATAAATAGTAAAAAAAGAAATTCATTTAGTGAAGCGGCACTTCCGGTTGACCGATTTTGACCAAAATCTTAGTGTCAGTCTCCTCCCCCCCTGAGACTGAATTTAAACAAAATATCACGCTAACCTTTTTCTACCAATTTCTAAGAACTACTTTTTCAAACTCAGGAGACCTCAAAACGTGTATTCCGATGAAAATTCGATATCAAAAATTTCACACCTTTTGCAATACTTTCTATCGGGTATCGTTTTTTAATTTTTTTTTTTTCCATCTTGCTTAATTTCCAGGATGTGTACGTTCTGTATATCGGAATTCACTTGCTGTTCAACCACCCATGAAAATTTTTATCCATTGTCCTCTTATATACTGTCTTCAACCTCTGTGAATACAAAAGCAACCCGGTTTACAATTCTTAGTCTATATACTGTTCATTATTCGGTTTATTTTGACAGCGCATTGTAAAACTGAAACAAAAAAAAAAAATTCTAGAACTGTAATAATCCAACCGACTCATGATTTACATACAAGGACAGTAAATCACAATTTCCTGTCCTTCAATAATAAAATCTAGATATTACTTTACAAGTGAACTACGTGCGACAATTTCTACGTGACCAGTTCCCCCCACACTTGTACTGTAACAAAAATGGATTGCCGTGGTGGAATCTTAGAATTCTCAGGACTAATAATTTCGTGGTTGCCAGATAATAATAAACAAAACAAAAAAAAAAAAGGATGGAAATTAGAGGATGTGGTTGTGTCCATGGTGATGATACAACTACGTGTTATTATGCGACAGATGTTTCACCGATCTTTTGAATCAATATTATAAAATTATTGGTGATTTATTGTTGCAATTTCTTACTTTCTCCTTCTCTTTTTAGTAAGAGGAAGATACTACGATCTTGTCAAATTTTCGAAATTAGGTTTTCTTGTTTTGACCAATTGGAATACGAAAAAAATGTTTTTAAGCGAATACTGTGAATGTATTTGTGTGTTTTTAAAAAAAAAATATCTCTGAAACAAAAAGTTACAGGTAGCTCAAACTGGATATTCCATTTACATAGATATCGCCACCGTATCTAACTCGAAGGTTTCGGCCAAAATCCATCGACAAAATTTGCGACTTCACTTGTTTGTTTTTTTCAGTTTTCCCCGAATTTCTCGAACCAACGATTTACTTTAAACTTTGTATACTAACTGCACAAATAAATACCCATCATTTTTATTTGAAACATTTTCCTAAGAAAATTAATTTTTTGCGGGGTCCTGGACGAGCAGCAACGTTCAGCTTATCCTATAAAGTACCACTTCTGTACAATATATGGTTTTTACAATCTACAAATTTTAATTAATATTCCAAATTTGATGGAAATCGGGTTAACCGGTATTGCAGAATACCTTTTTGACTTTGCAGTATTAGGTTTTTGAGTATTTTGGAATTTTCTTGAAAAATGGCTACGATTTGATTTAAATTTGGAAAGTTCAGTTACATTTCTATAATTTTTTATTTAAAAATTTATCTCGGACTTTGAACCAACCCCTACCTTATATTATTGTGTGAGAAATTCACAATTATTGTGCTCTGAAATATTATTATTTGTATTATTATATTATGAAAATTGTGTGTTTCCACCAGGGTTTTTACTTTCGCTTACTTCACTAGTAAGAGGAAATATTGTAATCGTTTCGAATTTTTGATATCGAGTTTTCCCCCGAATATACACGTTTTTAGCTTCCCTGAGTTCGAAAAAGTGGTTTTTAGAAAATGGTGTGTGTATGTGTATATTATGTATACAGTATAGCTCAAAAACAAACAAAAAAATCGCAGTTAATTCAAACTTGACATTCCATTTAGGTATCACCATGGGATCCGACAGTAAGTTATCTGTCAAAATTCCTCAACCGGAAGTACCACTTTACTGAATGCATTTTTCTTTTTCTTTCTGTGATTTTTTTCGAAAATGACTATAACGAATTTCTTTAAACTTTTTATTATTTCAGTTACGCATACAAAAAGCTACTTTTATTTGAAACATTTCTATGGAAAAATTCATTTAAGGTAGCTTTTGGGTGAAGGGTGTGGTTATGTTTCCTCTAAAGTACATTTCAGTTTATTATACGATAGTATTATCTAAATAATATTAATTATAATTAAATAAGTTGCCAAATTTCCAAGTTTGAAGAAAATCGGTTGAATCGAAGTGCGACTTTACTGAACAGTTTCCTTAGTTTTCTACGATTATCTCCATAAAAACACCAATGGATTTCATTAAATTTGTAATGCTCACTATAAATCTATCACTTTTATACAGAGACCTTCAAAAAGTGGTTTTATTAAGTTTAGACTCATAGATAGTAAATTCTCCCATCAAAAGTAATTTGTAGATTGTATTAACAGAAAGTCGTATGAGTGTTTTAAACCAGATTTTTTTTTTTAATATATGAAGGCAGTTGTCTTCAATATCCCGCACTTACGAACTTAATTCACCTAAAGACCACCTGTCTGATTTCCTTCAACCCATTACAGAAATGTTCCCAATCTATTTCCCTCTTCATACAACAATCTTCTTTCCATCGATGGTAATCGATACATTTTCCATTTAAACTTTAATCCATGGCCTTTTGTCGGTACATTCAAATACATTTAAGAAAATAAAAAAAAGGAAAAAGAACTCTTCATTTCTTGCTTTGCTTTCCACCTTTTATCCATTTAAATGTTCCCAATACTCCAAAGGCCACCGTTGAAAGTAGAAAGCCACCGTTGTAGTTCAGGAACCCATTTTAGGCCCTTAAGTGCTATCAGTGCACTTAACACCAGCAATTTACCTGTGTGCTATGTCTGATATTTTTACCATTTTTGTTGTTGTTGCAATTTTTATACTTTTCTTGTTCCTTTTTTGTTCAAGTTAATTAGAAAGTTATTATTGAGAATGGATTTAGCTTCATTGCTTTTTGTTTTCATTTTCACTATTCAGCATTCTACTAGCTTTTTTAACATCTTAACACACCTAAGCAAAATAATAATGCCCTATTTTGTGTAGCTGTTATTGTAACTTGGTATTCAATATGTAAGTCGTAAATTTGTTGCTGCCTCTCTCTCAGTCAAAACATACAATACCTATATGCATATTGTGGTTATGGGAACTATGCTTGGGCATAACTTTGTCGCAGGAAATTGTTTTGTTGGATCAGTCAAAGTGTGTTTAGTGAAAAGCGAGCCGTTTACTACGAGTTATATAACAACACACATCATCACGAAAGTACGTATAACACAACCATTACTAAAATAATAATGCGAGACCATACGCTTACTCACGCTCACGAACGTTCTTCCATTCACTCTTGTCCACTTGCCGCATCTCATTGTTGTGGGCACCACTAAATATGTGTGGTGTGTGTGTTGTTGTATATATTTCCACGGTTATTTAGGCAATTTTTAAATATTCGTCTCTGTTATTCCATATTCCATATATCCATATTTTACTACTTTTATTAATTTCTCTATTAACAGTAAGTATTACGAACGTCTGAAATTTTCATAATTGAGATATATACGGGAAATATATATTTTGAGGTCCTCTGAATACGAAAAATATGTTTTTAGATAATAGTCTGTATGTAAATGTGTGTGTTTGTGTGTGTGTGTTTGTGTGTGTGTGTGTTTGTGTGTGTGTGCTCTATCATTTTTATTTGAATCTGAATTTAAGATTCAGTAATGAGAAAGCATAAAAATCAATTGAATCCACCAGCTACGATCTATGGATTGAAATTAGTGCAAAAACTCGACGCTTTGATAAATTAATTCAACAAAAATAAGAACAAAAGAAGTAATTAAATTTATGTTATTAGATATATTGCACATTATTCTACACTGCATTACTGAAATCTTTATGGTTATTAAATATATTTTTTATTTTTACTACTTATCTTAAAGACTAACAACTAATTTTTATCATGAAACATACAGTATTATATAAATATTTTTTATTTTTGTGTGTGTGTGTGTGGGGGGGGGTGTGTGTGCAAAGATTCATAATAAATTTTTTAGCGGTACGAAATACAGAAATGGTTGAGAAACTCTGTTGTCGAGAATAACAGTAAAAAACAATGTTGCCACTATCAATTAAACATATTATAAGGTTTGGATGAACTTGTTAATATATATTGTAATGAAATTGAAATAAAGTAGATATTCTTCAACTAAACATTTGTTTAATGTTTTAAACTCAATTTAACAATAAATTAAATATTAAAAAAAAAACATAATATAATTTTGATTAACTTTAACCTAATTGTCTATAACTTTGCTGATGATCACATTCCTCTTCCTAATGGACGATATTGTTTTAGAGGATACCCTATATCAGAGATTAGAGATTCCCACCGATGGATCCGCTTCAGGGGGCAATAATAACCTCAGATGGAGGGGGAATGGGGGGAATAACACCAGGGGGGCGGTGAAAGATAAAAATAAAGGAGAAGATAAGAAAATGTTGAAGAACCGTTTATATAATTCTTCTGTTGACTATGTAACTTATAGTCGTTGCAAGAAATGATTAGTTATTTTAGTTTCTCAATAAACATAACAAAATGCAAGTTGTAATAGATCAGAGGCTTAGATCTTATTAAGCAAATATAGACAGACGAGCATGTTGCATAAAGTCGGGAAATCCAGCATTCAAAGGCCAAAAAAAAAAATGGCTTGTTACTACTTTTTTATAACAGTATGAAATAAAATTTGTCTGTGGTAAAAGTGTAAGAACAGCTCTCCCATTTAAGGTATTTATTTAATTAAAATTAAAAAAAAGAAGAGGCATTTAGCTCGTTCAGAAAAGGAACCGATTGCAAAACATGTTCTGTTTGTAACATATTTTGTTACTAAGTTGTTGAACATAGTTAGAAATATATACATAGAAAAGATAACGCAATTATTTCACTGCATCTTTCTGTTTATTCATTTAAAGCAAGTAGGTTTTCAAGAGGGCGCTGAGTATCTGAAAGGAGGGGGTACACCAGTTAAGTTTGAAAACCTCTGCCCTACATGTATAACCACTTTGTATTAGTTGAGATCAGTTACTTTTTTGTCGAAGAAATAACAATTTTCGTATTCAGGAGACTTCAAAATATGAATTTTCTGATGAAACGTTAGTTCCGCAAAGATTTTATACGACCAGTTACTGCTTCTAAATAATAGCTAAACGAAAATTCTAAATATTAAATGGCTACTTGTTGTCCAGTCGTCTTGGAAAAGTAGCTACTTTATTAGTAAAAAAAAAAAAAAAAATTAATTAAAAAGCCGTAAACATTGCTTACATTTTTTCTATGTAAAATTGTTACTAAAATTTACTAGTCCATTCATACAGAAATGGTAAGACTTATATTCTTCCTTGCAGATTTAAAAATATTTATCGCTAGTAAATATTACTGTTAGAAATAAAGAATTACCTGTGATTTTTACTTTTCTTTCTGTATTATGTTTATATACAAATCTAAGACGGAAGAGGATATTGCGTTAAATGGATGGTAAAGGAAAAGTTGCGCAGTGTTGTAATGTGGGCAGTAGTATGTGGCTAATGAGTCGCCAGCACAAGGACGACGTCTAGACGACGATAGCCGGGAGAGATCTGAGCGGTGCTCCAGTCGCAGAGTGCACCCCATCCTCACTAACTTGTATTGTGAGTGTGTGTCCAGTCTTCGTCGTACTCTCTTCTCTTATCTACTTATAGATATACTACACCACACATATCTTTATCTTGATCTAACAAACCAATTGGATTATATTTACTTGTTTACATTGGACACATGGTAATAAAATCGGCTCACCGTTTTCTACTATATAACTAATAATCTCTTAACTGTATTTAGATTTGTAGATATGCGCACAATCATACCTAGTACTCACGCCTAGTAAGAAGAACTATTGCGATCGTGTCAAATTTTCAAGTTTCCACCAAAATTACAAATTTTGAGGTCCCCTAAATCCGAACAAGTGGTCTTAAAAATTGTTTATGTATGTGTATATGTGTGGTGTGTGTGTGTGTGTGTGTGTGTGTGTGTGTTTGGTGAGCATAACTCAAACAGAGAAAATCGCAGACAGTTAAACTTGATACTTAATTCCACAAAGGGACCTGACATTGTTTTGGTCAAAATCGGTCAACCGGAAGTACCACTTTACTGGATGGGTTTTTCAATTTTTTTACGATTTTCTACAAAACGGCTCCAACGATTTTCTTTTTACTTGATACATCAGCTACACATACAAAGAGCTGTGACTCTTTTGCATTGGGAAAATTCATTTAAGGAAGTTTTAAGGGCAGAGTTATGCTTTCCTCTGTAATGTTTTTACTTATTCCTAGTAAGAGGAATTAATATTTCGAGTGTCGAGTTTTCACCGGAAATATCCGTTCTGAAGTTCCCTGAGTCCCAAAAAGTGGTTTTTATAAAATTGTCTGTGTGTGTGTATTATGTGAACAGCATACCTCAAAAACGAAAAATCGCAGGAAGTTCAAAAATTATGTTCCATTTAGGTATCACCATGGGATCCGACAGTAGGTCATCGGCCAAAGTTCCTCAACCGGAAGTACCACGGAATGTTTTTTTTTTCACTTTTTTGCGATTTTTTCAAAAATAGCTTTCAAAAATGGGATTTTCTTCAAACTTGTTTTATTTGCCTTACGATTCTACCTTTCATACAACAGTAATCAGATTTAAATCCTGAGTTTGAAGAAAAGGCAGTTTTTTCAGTTTTCTGCGATAATCTACATGAAAATACCGACGGGTTTCTTGATATACTAACTATAACTATACATATAAAGACTTATCATTTTAGTTTGGAACTTTTCCTGAGAAAGTTCATTTAAGTGAGGTTTTGTGGAAGGGGGAGGTTATGGTTTCCACAAAAAGTCGTTTAATATTTTAAATTAATATTTACATTCATTTTCCTATTTTTATACGTAAATTGAAGACCAACAAACGTTTAGTAAGAATTATATGTTTAATTATAACTATGTTAATTGCAGTCAGATAAAGTCGCGTGAGTGTTTCACACCACATTTTCTTTATTTTGATTTTTCTACCACATGGTGCTTGCTGGAAATATTATATTTGTTGTAATACTGTCCCCCCCCCCCGCTGTCAGACCAGAGTTAACAGGCTTAACATTAGTTTATATATATACCTAATGACCTAACAACAGTTAGTTCTGTCTAGTCATTAACATGGTGTTAAATGAAGATGTAGCCGCCCATCCCTTTACTACGGTTGAATTAAATATATCACAAAAGTTTCCTTACAGATATCACTGGGACACCTTTCATCCCTCGCAGCAACATACTCTCATTACTGTCGTACAATACTTTCTCTCTCCTATAAGTAAGTAGTTGGGATCAGTACCACGTGGCCCTGTGTGTGTGTGTGTCTGTGTGTGTGTGTAATCCTGTGTATTGCCGCCCACATTTAGATAACTTGTCAATTACAGACCAATTATATTTAATGAGCTATATCTCTCTCTCTCTGTATATTATGTATATATATTTCTAACTCTAAAATAATCTTCAACAACTTCCCTTTCACTCACTACCTCTCGTTTTATCTTCCTCTACTTTTCTTCATCCAAACGTCACGTATTGTATTAATACCGCCCCTTTGGCACGCTTCTTCTACAAATTAACAACTTCACCTTCTTCTTCTTCTTCTTCCCATCTCCACTTTCTTACATATACATTAAATATCTATGTATACATGTATTATTATACTCGTATATCTTCTATGTCTGGGAAATAGCTTTCTAAAATTTTTAAACTTCTATAATTCAAGACATTTTTTTTTAAGTTAAAATAATTTGATTTTAGTTTTCTATGTCACTGCAGACATCTGATCACACAGCTGTCTTATCCAGCATCCCACACAATAGTTTATAGAAACCTACAGACCCATCTAATACCTTAGAAAAATGGTTCAAAAAGGGGACCATCAAACTCAATAAGTCTAAATCCCAAACATCACCTTTACCCTTGGTCGTATTACACTCCTCCTCCAGTCTATTACAACCTTCTCTACATAGTCAAGGTTAGTCCGCTCTCTTCGGCTTTATATGGACAAAAGACTTAATCTGAAATCCCCATGCATAGCTTAAAAGGGCAGAACTCAACAGACGTTTTCGACATTCTTAAAAGGATCCTAGACAACAGATCAAAACGCTCCCTGGACAGCAAAACATGAACTTATTTACATTACTTATTAAAACCTATCTGGACGTACGGCAAAATTCTCCGCTCACTAGTTAACGCTCCTTTCCATGTCTCCTCTCCAATCAAACTATTTATACAGATCTTAATATTTCTTTCGTTTTGCAAGTTGCTCAAAAGCGTTATAGAAGATTTCTTCTTAATCTAGATACATAACACTAAACACTACTATTCATAACACGTTTGTCTTGTGGGATCCTTCCAGATAACCCACCTAGACTCTTAAAAGCTAGTGGCCTTGCGATCTTCCTCTCTGACGATGAGAGTGACATCAAATAGTGTTGTGTTGTTGCAGTATTACCCACTGGGTAATTTTCCACTCTGAGTGTTCAATGGATATGCACCACCGTGGTGTGGTCGTTGTTACTTATAGCGCTGTTGCACTGATTGCAGCAAATAAAAATAGGTAATTGTGAGTTGTCGTGATCCTGTCATGGCGGAGACTGTTCTACAGTCCCCTCCCAACTACCACCCTTCTATCACAGTCAAATGCAATCCATTATATCGATAGTATCGAATTACACATTGGTCTTCTCATTACAAATTATTTTTAGCAGTTTGTAATTACAATTGTCACACATGTCTCAAGGCAAAAAAGGAACAATTTATACGTGAAAAAATTTTGTGATTTTGTATGAAATGTGTTTATAAAGCTCATCCTGTCCAAATTAATAGTAAGAATAGAAAGTGTCCGCCATAACAGGGGTCACTAGAACTCACAATTACCTAAAAAAAATAAATAAAAAAGTTTTCTATGTTACTACTCTAGAGTTCATTTTTTGTTATAGAATGCATATTTTTATTTTTTAAAGTTACTATTTCGCAATTATGTATTTTAAACTTTTCGCACAAAAAATTGTAAACTTTAAGGAAACAAATTATCTTGCAGAATTTCCTGTTTATTTTGCTGATAAAAGAGGGAAGTATTGCGATCGTGCTAGATTTTTGAAATTGAGTTTTCACCGGGTAGTACATGTTTTGAGGTCCCCTAAGTATTAAGAAAATGTTTTTAGAGAATGGTCTGTGTGATTTTAGCGAGCATGTGTGCGTGTGTGTGTGAAAAAATATCTCAAAAACGAAAATCACAGGTATCTTGCAGTTGATGCTCCGTTCAAATACCACCAGCTTATGTGACAAAGTTTTGGCCGAAATCCATCAATCGGAAATGCGACTTTACTGAACAATTTTCTTTTTTGCGGTTTTTTGCGATTTTCTTTAATTTTACAAATAGCATCTATATACATCAATATGGTGAAGCATTGATTTTAGTGTATTAAGAATAATCTGTGACGTTACATTTGAAATATTATTTGGGTTTTACCGCTTTCTTCTAGACTAAAGTGTTAAATAAATCAACTTCTAAGTGACTTCTGCGCCAACCAATATACATCTATCCCCCCCCCCCCCCCAATTTATACAAATATTGCTTGGTGACAATTGAATCAAAAATGTCATAGTTTAAAAAAATAATTATCAATTTAATAAAAGTGTATTATCAGCTGTGACAGTTATTATTGAAAAAAGGGAATTATTTTATGATAATTACAGTTGAATAGTTATATTATTGGCTCATCTGTATCTCTACATACATATACACATACACACACACACACACATATATATATATATATATATATATTCATATATATATATATATAAACCGAATGATTAATGTTGAAAATGAATTAATATAATATCAAAACAAATCAACTAATAGGATGATGACTCATACTTCATATAAATGAGCATTTCTGAACACACACATACCCACACCCTTATAATCTTTCTATATATACACTTGGCACATATGTCTTATTACTACTTCAGCCCTTCTATAAATTTTTTTTTCGTTCGTTTGTTCTTCTTTTTGTGCCCCCTCAAAATAAAATTAATTACATCCGCACACTTTATGTCGTTAATTAAACTATAGATATATATACATAATATATTTATAGATAACACTTATTAGGTATAATAAAATATGTTTTTACTAAAAACAGTTTTTAATTAATATCTGTACATTTATTTATTTTTAAATAAGATAAACTATTTTAATTGTATACAAGGCTCATTATGTAGGATCATTAAAATTTTCAAAATAACTTTAAGAAAATATCCTTCTTAAATTAAGGGGGGGGGGGAGTGAGGTAGACGGATTATGTGATGTTTGACTGAAACAAGTGCCAAGTTAATTTCGCCGTCAGCTCGATCAGCTTCTAGTCTCTTATAACTTCATTATTACATAGTCATCTAATTAGATTTGTTTCTCTTATTTATACACTTAATTTTATAGTCAATTATGTTTTATTTATAAATGAGAACTAATTTATATTATTATATTTTTTTTTTTTAATGAAAAATTAAATAGGGGGGCGCACACAATAAATTTTAAACAATAATCAGTTGTTCCTTAATCAGTCTTCTTCTAATTTATTCCTATATATTTATCCCTCTAATTAATAAAGAAAAAAATAATATCTGGTGTGAAACACTCACACGATTTTATCTTACAGCAAATTACATATTTATAGTTTGACTAATTCTTTTCAAATATGTACTTTTTACAAAATATTTATTTGACTTTAAGATTTACGAATTGGAGATTCTAAACTTTATGAAAAAAAAACTACTTTAACTAGCATAACTTTACTTATCTCCGAAAACCACCTTAAATGAATTTACTCGGGAAACTTATTCAAACAAATGTGATAGGTCTCGGTAACATTGATCAGTACAATAAGTTTAATGAAATTCGTTTGGTACCTTTATGGTAAAAGTCACAAAAAACTAGGAAAAAAAAAATTGTTCAATAAAGTTGACTTCCGGTGAACCAATTACCTTGAAAGTTGGAATTTTAGCGTCACATTTCATTGTAATTAATATTATGTAAGATGATAGAATGATATAATAAACTGAACTAGACTGCAGCTCCACCCTCCCTTGTTGAGCAAGGTATTGTGTGTGGAAGCCACACAGGTTAGCATGTACCATCCCCAGCTCGAGTGGCCTTAGAATTAGAAAAAAATGAATCGCTAGAAGCGCTAATGTCCACAGTAATCAATGCGCAAAAAACAAAACAAAAATAAATTAACTGAAAATACACTATAGTGAAAACAATGCTTTTGGCGAATGGTCTATATGTATGTACATACGTGCGTGTGTGAACAAAGTATCTCAAAAACGATGAATCACAGAAAGCCCAATCTTGATGTTCCGTTCAGCTACTATCCACCGAATGTAACACGAAAATTTCTGACAAAATCAATCAACCGTGCTGTAACTAAATCGATATATTTTACAGTTTGTCGTGATTTTAGTATCCTTTTTATTTCCAGCAATGTTGCTGGAAAAATTGACTTTTTGGGGATTGTGAGTGAACAGTAGCGTTTACTTTCCTCCTCTAGCGTTATGCTTACCGATTCTACTACAATATAAGGTTCAATATCTACATAAAATTAATATACATTAGAAGCATTGAGTTACAAATTTGGAGACTATCGGTTAGCCACATAGTTCATCTTTACAGAATAGGTTTTTGATTTTTTGGAATTTTCCGGAAAACGCCACAACTATTTTCTTTTAAGATCGTAAACTCGCTACGTACATAAATACCTCTAATGTTTATTGTCAAAAAAATAAAGAAATTGTTTTTGAATAGTCGTGTGGAATTGGTACCGTTAAATTTTAATGTTTGGTTTAACGTTATTGGCGCTCTGTTCTGGACTACAATGTAATCACTCAACTAGTATCTGTTGAATAGGTACTTGATTTCCCACCATCTCTATATTTACTTTAGAACAAATGAGTAAAACTTGAAGTTTATAGAAAATTTGTTACCTATCTATAAATATCGAGAGAAATGTCCTGATTGACTGATTCATGAACGCAGAGCTCGAAACTATTGAAGCTAGTAACATGAAGTTTGGACAGTAGGTTTCTTTTGTGACGTAGAAACTTATTAAGAAAGATTTTTAAAAATTCGAGGGGGTGTCAAAGTTTGTATGGAAAAATTGAAATAACACGCGATCAAAATGGGATGAAATTAATAATTTTTGACACGTATTTAAATTCGTAACTCATTTAGGAAGCTTAGGTACGAATTTTACGCGTACGAAGTCGCGGGGAAGAGCTAGTTTTGTATTAACAGTAAGGATGCCGTATGAGTGTTACAAAGCAGATTTTTTTATTTTATTTAAATCTGCTTGCACACTGTGTTTTAATTGGTTACAATTATATTTATTTAATACTATACCTATATAGTTAGTATATCAGAAAGTCAATGGAAACCCGGAGAATTAATATTGTTGCCGGGAAGTCAATTATAACTTCGTTTTTAATTATAAGTTGGTTTGGCAGAGTGGCCCTACTTCTCTAGCGGGGGCCTTACACTCTTCTATTGGAAGTAATTACTATTGTTTCCACCATCATCTCTTTCTTAGATTCTCTCTCTCTCTTTCTGGTCCATTTCTAACTAAAGATAGTTGCTCTTCCAGATCGCCACAGTGTGAACAAGGGTACACCACTCTTTAACTATATTATACCTGCCGTTATTACTTTATATTGTTGTTGCCTTTTCACTTTTCACCGGTTTCTATCGTCTGTTTTTTCCTGCAGATTTTTTTTTTTCGGACAATCTATATACCCAATCATTATATTTGTGAAATTATGAAGGGTAGACTGTTTCTTCTGAAACAATGATACTCTATAATTTTTTTCTACCTTTTTTTTTTTTGCCGTCTTCAAAACATGAAAGCACTGTGGGAAATAACATAATGATTAGTTTGACGTTTCGTTTGTTAATAGATACTATTTTTGTATCATAAAAGTAATTTAATAAACTTCACATCCATTATTATTGAAGTTTTATTTATTTTCTTTCCATTTGGTTGAAAGAATATTTACTTTGAAACAGAAACTCCCGGCTTTTTACCTATACCGATCACACACCAACTTAACATTTCCTAAATATTTGAGATTGACAAATCTCGTGAGATTATAATAGTGATGATTAGTTACTATATGCCTGAAAACCAGTTATGATCCCAACTTTCGCCTCATTATTTGTTCTCATTTTGTTGCCAACAATTGAAATAGCTTTCTGCTGAGACTACCACCATTCTAGCAATCACGTTAATTTTAGATCTAATAACACTGGGCAGTAACTTTGCAAAAGCTGTTCGAGCCTCTAACCTGTTTACTAAAAAAGAAAACAGTCGCATGTTTTTTTTGCGCCTTCTTCCCTCCTTCAAGGATTGCCGTCCGATTCATCTGCAGTATCATCTTCCCACTAAATTCGAGACCTACCTCTCCTTCCATATCTCCTATCCCCTTTCGGTATCCATTCCCTTACTTGACTACTCCATTCTTCTTTCTTATCCTCCTACATGCTCATGCCAAGTCACTTTCCTCCTCTTTATTTTTACCTTATACATTTCCTCAATTCCCATCATTTTCTTCATCTCATCATTTCTTCTCCTGTCCACCTTAGACTTCTTAAGTCTCAGTGAGGGTTCATTTACTAGACAATCGGGAATGGCACAATAAGCATATGTTGGCTGCGGTGCCGGAATATAGCCCACCAGAATATGATCTGTATCTAATCTAAGTCTCACAAAGTCCTCTCCACAAGTTCAATCTTCTTTTCAGTCTCTTTATCATGATCCAAATCTCGGCTGTTGGCGTTCTCTTTTTGTCTACCGTAGAATCATTCTACCCTACCTGTTGGGTAGGTAATTGCCCCCCCCCATCATCTCCATCTTTATGTCAAGGTAAATAGTAACATTTGAAGTTTAAAGAAAATTTGTCATTTTATAAATAATTATATTAATAACAGTACTAAAAGGGAAGGGAGTCTAAGTGGTTAGCGTACTGGACTCCCAAGCGGAGTACCCGGGTTCGAGTCCAGCTGTGCTACCCTTAGATTTAGATTTTTTCTTCCTAGGAACCTCTACAGCTCACTGTCCTGTGATGGACAGTGTTGTCTGTAAGGAGAGAACACTGTCCGGGCGCCAATGACCATAGAGGTTGACGCGCCTTAAATTTTAAAAAAAAAAGAACAGTACTAAAAGGAAGTCGAGTCAATATTTCTCACGAGGTTTTTTCACTTTTTCTTATTCCTAGAAAGAGGAAGTATTACGATCTTGACAGATTATCGAAATAGAGTTTTCACCGGAAATACATGTTCCATATATTTATCATATATATATATGTATGTGTGTGTGTATGTGTATGTGTTAACAGAATACTCAAAAACAAGGAAGTGCAGAAAGATCAAATATGGTATTCCGTTCAAGTACCTATTACTACCGCATCAGACGCGAAGATTTCGGACAAAATCCATCACCCAGAAGTGCTAATTTATTGTTTTTTCGATTTTTCGTGATTTTCTCCAAAACAAGTTCAGTTTTTCCTTTACTTCATGAACGATAGAGCCTTAAGCTGGATGAAAAACCATCTAATAAAATTAATACATATTGACGCATTGCTGGAATTCCAATTTTGAAGATAAGCCGTTGACCGGAAGTGCGAGTTTACAGAATTGGTTTTTGAGTTTTTTCTGATATTTTCTCGAATATGGTTGCAGTTATTTTCTTTAAACGTGCAATGTTTGCTGCATAGATAAAAACATATCTCCTTCGTTTTATTGGCAACATGTTTCTGAAAACATTGATTTATAATTGATATGATTTAATATGTATTGGGAGGTCTGTCAGTTGGCAAATTTGAATTTGCAAAAGCTTTGTTGGTTTTGATATTTATGACCGCCTAACTGAACATTTTAACGTTGCAATTTTAAAGAAAATTAATTTTTCATTGTATTAATTAAAGTAATAGAAAGTTATGCACCACTTTTTTTTGTTTTTTACTTAATGTAATTAAATATGTGAAGTTATATAAATAATTGTTATTTTGTGTTGTTGGTGTGTTGCAGGAGGATATCAAGCTGGCCGCGACAACAATGAACCCCCATTACCATCCGTATACGGAACTATCTCCACATTCGCCGCCACCAGACGGGGGGGCCTACAGTAACGGTCACCACGTGATGGGGGCCGGTCCGCCGCCGCCTCCACATGAACACCACCACCACCATCACCCATTCCCGCCTCCACCACACTTACACCACCACCATCATCATATTAATAATAATAACAATAATAATAATAATACAAATAACAATAATAACAATAATAATAATAATAACCAAACTAATAATAATAATACGGCCGCCGGAGGCGGTGGTGGGGGAGGCGGCGGTATTAGCGGTGGTGTTAAAGTGTGCGCCGGTTGTGGTAGTAAAATCTTAGAGAGGTTTCTGCTTCATGCGCTGGACCGTTATTGGCATAATTCCTGTCTGAAATGCAGCTGTTGTGGGGCGATGTTGGCAGATATCGGATCTTCCTGTTTCACCAAATCTAATATGATACTCTGCAAAAACGACTATATAAGGTAAGGCAATTATAATAATGTTTATATTAATTATTACATATTAACTAACTTTTCAGACTGAAGCCATTTCAGATGGCGCTGCCATCTAATTATTGCCATAATATCAGTGGTCCATTATGTTTTATTTCCTTCAATATAATTATTGGAAGATCGACACACATTATTAACTTCAAATGGTTAATTTCAACAAGAAATTCTTCTTCTTCTTTCGCTATCTTCTTTGTACCCATAAGGCATCTTCATCGGTCCCTATCTCATGTCATCCTTCTCATCCCCGCAAGAGAGTCCCCTTCTGGCCCAGTATTTCAATATATTCCTCGTACAGAATCCTACCACTTGCTTTCTTGCAGTGGTTCGGGTATGCTGCAGCATCTTTAGCGTTTAGCCTGGTGTCAACTTCCATTCTCACAATCCCAGTCCGTGCTATCCCAGCTGATGGATCTCCAAAATTGGCTGCGCTGATTGAATGTCTACTCTAATTCTCGCATTTCTGATGCAGCAGCCTTTCCTAGTTTTACCCAGGATACGCCGTCAGAAACGCATTATCGTGGCTGTTACTGGCATACCTATCCAATATCGTCCAACTTTCAGCACCATAAAGGAGTACATGCAGAAATATGCCAGCGCCACCTTAGGGTCAAGGCTCAACTCTTGCTTTCCAAGTAGAGTGAATTTGATAGAATATATCGTTAGCCTTCCTTAACCTATTCAATACCATCTGGTCAATATCTATCTCGACTGATAACTGTCCTTAAATATTCAAAATCAGTGACAGTCTGAAGAGCTTTCCCATTGCATATATTCCTGATGTGGCGATTCCTCATCTTTCCCATTTCGCATTACTTTACTCTTGGAATTATTAATATTCATGCCTTTGCACATATTTAAATTTGCACAAGCAGATACCAAAGATAGAACGCTCCACATTGGGCCGCTCCGGTAAACAAGTAAAATCCCCACCACCTTTTTTATGGCCCACATAGAAGTAAAATTCAAAAGTAATTTTAAAGAAAATTTCTTGATTAAATTGTATTAATTAGAATCATGGAAAGTCATGTAAGTGTTTCAAACCGGATTTTATTATTTTTTTAACTTGTTATATCATTGGTAGCGGTTTCCAATCTCAGATTCATGAGAGTTACTGATCAATAATCAATGCGTTTTATACAATACAATAACAATAGAGAGTCCTTGTCTATCATTGTGTAAACAGACGAATAACAGATGTGTTTTTTATATACACACTGTTCTTGCCGGCTCTACTGTATAGGGTAGTAATAAAATCAAATGTCTGGCAGTATTAAAGTAAACAAGGAATATAACTATATTATTCGTGAAGTGAAGTGGTAAAAAGGTTGGCAAGCCACGTGTAAATGTGACGACAGAATTGGTACTAGTTGTTGGTAGTTGTAGTGCTAGGAGAAAGTGAGAAGGAAGTAGTCGGTGAAGAGTACGTACTGATTGGCTGCTCAGTTGGTGCACTGACGCCAGCTCACTGATTGGCTAGCCTGCACTCGCCTCCAACCACTCTCACTAGTACAACACACTTTATATATTCCTACCCCCCCCCCCACCTACAGTGCACACTCATTGCCCTCCTCACTACTCCATCACAACATTCAGCTCCACACTATGAAATATTATAACACCCCCTCTGACAAATCTTCTATATATGTAGTATATAAACACTATCTTTAAAGCCTACATAAGAAATGATAAATTTAAATCATCCTACTTAACAACGTAATTCATTGGTTTACAAAATTTTGTAGTTACTTATACAGGGTGACAAATTTAATATGCATCACCCTACTGTCTTGGTAAGTACGCAAAATAGAAAAGAAAAAAATCGCCAAATGTTAACCTACATAATTCAAGGATTCTAAATATATGATCAATAACTTTTTTTTAAGCTGCAGAAATAAGAGATTTCGAAACCAACTTTCTTTAATTTAAATTGGATCACAGATTTTTTTTTGTATATAGTTATTGAACATAAAAAATCCGTTGAATATTCGCTGAGACTCTTAAATTTTGAATGTGGAAAAATTCTCGGCCTCAGGTTGCTATTATTCCACATTGTTTTTGAGTTTTCATTCAAATAAGGCCAAAACATATTTTAAGGAATGATGAATGTAAATTTACGAATAATGGAATAGGTGCAATTTTTGAATACGGGCAGATGAAAAGCCAGAGATTACATATAGGATACGGTGTCAGACAATAATTTCGATAAATCTGTGGTATGGCTCAGAGAATCAACTTATAGGTCCCTATTTTTGCAATGAAACATTGAACATAGACATAGGTGTCTTCATTTCTTAAGTGAAGTTCATCCCAGATCTGCTTGAAAATGTTCCTCTGCTGAAAATGTGGGCAAAGATTGCACTAACCGCTCGCTTCCACTACCTGACATCTTTTTGGTTTACTTCCTCTGGGAATTTCTATAAAATAAAGTTTATGACAACTTAAACCTGGTAGAAGAACTTAAAGACGAATTTCTGAAACCTGCGAACAAATCTTAATGATTGACGAGTATTTTTGAACAATTACAATTTTTGTTCAGCGAATAAAAAATATTCAGCGAGTGTTTTCCGTTAAATAACCAGTTTTCATGAAAAAATAAATCTACTTAAAGAAATCATTAAAAAAATATGTGGTTCAATTTTAAATAAGAGGTTGATAATTTCTGCAACTTAAAAAACAGTAAATGGATCACATATTTTGGAAACCTTGGCAAAATTAAGTACGGTACCATTTGGAATTGTCACCCTGTATATTCTTCTCTTATTCCATGGTAAGAGGAAATATTGTAGCGATCGTCTGAAATTTTCTGAATTGAGTTTTCACCACACTTTGAGCTTCTCAGAGTTTGGTTTTTTGAGTGAATGGTCTGCATTTTGTGTGAACAAAATATTTCAAAAATGAATAATCGCTGAAAGCTCAAACTTGTTTATTTCGTTTAGGTACCACCACCGCATTAGACACGGAACATTTCGGGCAAATTCCATCTACCAGAAATGCGAATTTATAGAATGGATGTTTCAGTTTTTTCGCAATTTTGCCTTCAACGATTTTCTTTACACCTCCTATTCTATTTACTTACACACCTAAACTACACTTCTTTTATTTAAAACATTTACCCGGGAAAATTGATTTTGGGGAGGGGAGTTCCGGGGGAACAGTAGCGTTATGCTTTCATCTATGACTTCAGTGCCACCTGTATAATTTTAATGCTCTTAAGAAATATGGCTAGAACCCCACATTTGAAGTAAATCGTTTAATCTGATGTGCGTCTTTACAGAAGAGTTTTTTGGAATTTTCTCGAAAACGGCTACGACGATTTTCTTTAAACTTGCAGTGCTCATTGCAAAGATAAATTTCTAAAATATCTATTTGAAACATTTTTCTGGGAAGTTCTACGCAATTTGTGAAATTTCAAACATTGTTTGAGTTCCTTCAGTGCTATTAACGCTGTTTCTTTTGTACCTACACTGAAATGACTACCTGAGCCACGTGTGCCTACTGGCCTGTGACCCATCATTCTATATTATGTTTAGAGAACTGAAAAAAAAAAAAAATTCAAATAAAGAAAATTGGTGAATTCTCTAACTGCTATTAGAGAAAGTTGAGTGAGTGTTTCACAGAAATAGTTGCTATAACAAACTTTTTAAAATAGATCTAGATTTGGCAAAGTCTTTCCATCTTTAATAACTATAATTATTATTATTGTTATCGATCAATAACATGAAATATAGCTGGATGACCTAAATATGGTCATATTGAGGGTAGTTCTGGTCTAGGAAGGAACCTTTTAAGAGATAAGCCAGTATGTATATGGCTGTATCTAAGGAGTGATTGCTGATCATAAAACTGTCTTATTATATTAATATATTATTGTATACTCGTATATGAACAGTATCATTGGAGACTGCCTCCCTGTTTTTTCCACTCAAGAGAAGATATATTGAGAATAGTGCAGACTGCTGCTCGCTTATTTCTTTGTAATACTATATTGCTTGCTATATTTTATATTGCTTCTTAGCTTTTTTTTTTTTTTATTTTATCTTCCAATTTTAGATAACTTATTAATTCCATTAAACAATAGGAACACAATCAATGAAAGCATTTGTCTTCCGGAAAGTAGCCATTCTCTTTCAATAGCCATTTCACTTTCTCTTACTAAGGAAAAATATTGTTGTGCTAAACTTTCGTAATTGAGTTTTCACCGGACATACATGTTTTCAAGTGATCTGAGTTCGAAAAAATCTGACTCACACGACACTACTGTTAATCCAATGAAATATGATAATCCATGATACAATCGTATGTATGAAATAACGAATTTTGTTTACCTCGAATTTCACTCATTTGTCCGAACATAATAAATACTGAGGTGATGTGGTGGTAGCGGCGGCAAGAACCGACGTACTAACCCAATGAGGTAGGGAAGTGAAGAGCGCCCATAACTTAGAACCAGCTTCCAATATTTAAAATTTAACTCTATAAATTCCTCAATATTATCTAAAATGGAGCTTTTTTTATTAAAAAAAAAAAAATTCAAATACATGTGATAGGTATTTATTAAGGTGTATAAATAGTGTGAGAAGTTTGAAGAAAATCGTTGAAGCCTTTTTCAACAAAATCGCGAAATCTGAAAAAATATTCAGGTCGCATTTCCGGTTATGGATTTTGTCCCAAACCTTCGTATCCAGTCCCTAAACGGAATATCTGTTTGAGCGTTCTGCCATTTTTCGTTTTTGAGATATTGTATTAAAACACACACACACACACACACACACACACAGAAAACACACTATTTGTACTCAGGGGACTTCAAAACACGAATTTCCTATGAAAACTTAATATCGACACTATTTCAATGCTTCCTCTTACTAGGTGTAAGAGGCCTAGGTTACTAGTGGCACGGCATGAAAGTTTCGGGCAAAATCCATCAACTAGAAGTGTGACTTTACTGAACGTTTTTTTTGACAGTTTTTCGCGATTGAGGAAATTCCCAGACGGAAATGGTCCCAAAAACTTACTTTAAACTTCGTATATTATCTACACATATGAATACCAATAATTTTATTTGGAATATTGTTCAACGGAAAAAATGGAATTTTTATTTTTTGTAGTGGCGGTGGGGGGAATAGTAACGTCACCTTTAATCTGAAGTATCAGGAAGTTACGGTTCTGCCAGCTATATATTATTAGTGCATATTAGAAGCATTGCTAGAATTCCAAATTTGAGGGAAATCGGTTTCTTGAAATGTGTCTTTACAGAATAGGTTTTCCCGAACGTTTTTTTATTTTGGAATTTTCTCGAAAGAGGCTCCAACTTTTCTTTAAATTTGGAGCAGTAAAGGCAAATATATTATTATTAGCACTAATGAAACTTTTGTCAGACAAATTTATTATTAGGTTGAATCTCGTTGATCTAAAAGCGTTTATTGCCAGATTGCACAATGAGGGCTTGATGGTAAGGTTGCCATGAAGTTAGTAGAGTATAATGAATGGTTCTCCGTCTGTGTACAGTCAGAGGAAATTAACATTTAGTAAGATTTCCTAGTTTAAAAAAAAATTATCAATTAATAGAGAAATTCGTGTGAAAGTTTTGTGGGTTGTTATTAAGTAGAAATTGTTAGTTTTTCTAGTATCTTTTTTAATCTTAGTAAGTAAAGTATATCTAGCAATATAGCATGAAGGGCTGGAAGTGGTGTAAAGTGTGGGGATAGGGGTTTATTGTAATATGAAAAGTATGGGAAGAAGAAGGAGAAGAAAGTGGAATGTAATCCCATATCTCAACTATAGTTCGGGAGCAAGCCCACTGGCGTTTATTGTATTGGATCACTGTTTCCACTTAGACATAATGAGATGAAGAGTACATGCGCCGCCGCTGGAAGATCCCGTTTTTCTGATTAATTTGCTCCACAAAAAGGGAGAGTCTGAGAGAGAGAGAGAATGGAGAACAGAAAGAGTATGGGGAGAAACTGGTGTTGGGGTGGGGAGGAAGGAGTTTTAAGAAGGAACAAGTGATTCTCTCTCTGTCACTCTTTTCCTTTCTCTCTCTCTGTTTCTGTGTCTTAGTGTCTCGAGTTCAGCAGCAGCACCAGCAGCAGCCAACAGCAAGCCTTAACCTGCACTTCCTTAATTAATGACATTCAGCTTTAACGAACTACAGTAAAAAGTTTCCTCACTTTGACCCCTTGTCCTACTGTCTCTCTCTCGCCCGTTCCTCTCACACAACAAGAAGATTCCACACTGTTTACTTTCACAGAAAATCGCCTTTTCAAAACAGAATCAAGTGTTTCCCCTTAATTAGTACTCAAGTGGAATCGATCACATAGAATTTATTTATTTATTTTTTTTATTTTTTGCTTTCTCTTATCCTTTATCTCTCTTTACTTGATAAAAAGAAAATAATGGAGGTGGACTCTTCATAATTACGGAACTCCTTCATTCTGATTTGATGGTTGGTTTACCTTGTCTTTAACTTTAAAGATTTCGCTTGTTATAGTGAGAGAGTGTGAGAGAGAGAGAGAGAGAGAGATTTCAATGCAAACAATTCCAATCTGTTTAATTTATCAATATTGATTGGTTATAACTTTGAAACTTATTTATCCTGCTGTTTAAAAATATTGTAACCGTATCATCTTATTCAAATTTCAGTTTTCACCGAATATAAATAATGGAAGTCCCTAATAAATAATTAAATAAAAATATGGTGTGAATCGGTCACATTAATTATTATTTTTACTATTATAACAATGCTAATTAAAACGATTTTTTTTCAAATTCTGAATTTTTACTAAGCATTTAGTTACGTATGGCAGCGCCTTCGGTCAGCATGGTCAAAACTGCCAAGCTAATAGTGCATTGCATGGTACTGAGTTCGATTCCCAACTCTTCGTCTTGGATTTTATTTGGTGTACTTATATATATAAGAAATTTGCAGTAAAACCATGTTTGCTATCCGTTTCCATTGCACGGCAACCCAACATTCACACACCGATTTCCCAGAATCCCTTTAAAATAATTTCCTGAATTTTGCGATAATCATCTTAATTTGAAACACTTTTCTGGAAATGGAAAGAGAAAATACAACATTCATTGTGTGCGAGCATAATGAGCCCTATAAGAGCAATCTTCACTTCCTCGCCTGTGGATGGATAAAATGGGATAGGGGAAAGAAAAGAAGGTAAGTAATTTTCCTTAACACGTCCAAACTACAGTCGAACATCAAAAGACATCGTACCTGCCTGTAGAATATGGGGTGGAAATATGATGGAAGTATTCTTTTGCTGGGAAGAAGATTATGATGTCCCCAAAATCCGAAGAATCCAATTGATAATCCCGTAATGCTAAATTTATGGGCCCATCAGAGGAAAAGAGATCTGGAATAGGAAAAAAATAGGAAATATGCCATGTGGAGTGTCGCCTCTTACGACATTCTGGACGGGAGCAGATCTATTCTAAACTCAGGAGCTACAGGCGTCTAGGTGTGTACACAGTGTACGAAGTTTAAAGAAACACTTGAGAGCAACCTTCTTCAAGAAAAACCAATTGATGTATTTAGACCGAAGTCTTCGTGTCAGATACGGTGTTGGTATCCTAAAAGGAAATACCACGTAGTTTGAGCTTTTTATTTATATATTTTGTAAAAACTTATCTTTCTGTTTTTATACGCAGTGGAACTCAGAGCGTCTTATTTTCGACGAAATATCAATGGATACGGTCGAACAAAAAAAGTTCTAAATATTGAAACGATTTTTTAATTAATGTCTTGTCTTACCTACAAAAATATTGGTAATTTTGAAATCTATGAATGGTGCTTCAGAATGCATGCAAAGTGCAACACAATGTTTATTCACTATATTGGTTTAATGTTCTACATTCTGAAATTAAGAAACTCAAGTGAATTTAATAAACCTATATTTTGACTTGCCTCATTTAACTACATGAAACTGAGTTTAATTTAAATATAATTTGTTTTCTTAATGTAATAATATTTTATTAGCTATTACAACTACAAGAAATTATAAATACAAGAGGAAAGATTATTATATAAATAGTATGTTAGATAATTGTGGGAGGTTCAAATTACAGTAGAGTGGTAATAACGCGTGGTTTGAGCCGCCGTGGTAGTCGGGCGATATGCAGCAGCTACACTGGGTTAGCCATTAGTTTCACGCGAGGATTTTTGGCCGGGTGCACCTCCACACAGACCTGCTCCTCCAACTATATAGCGTGCTCATGCTCTCTTATAAATCCTTCTTATCGTATAGCCTTATCGTTACCTTTATTAATATGTGCGCTCTTAGTTATACCAGTAAAGTAAAGTTCGACTCTCTCTCTCTCTCTCTCTCTCTCTCTCTTAGACAGGAAGCGATAACACAATTCCTAACATAAAAATTCATTTACTATTCCCCCTTTGAATTGTAGTTGTTTTAAAAGGTTGAAAATAATTTTGTGTAACTAAAAAAGAAATTATTTTTTATAACTTAGTAGCAATCATCACTATTAATATTAAATATACTTAAATCATTTACAGTAAATTATTTAATTTGTTCTGATACAAAGAAATTTGTAATTTTTTTTTTTTTTTCTAATACAACTGTAAAAGGAAATACTGATCTAGGAAATAATGATCCCGTCAAATTTTTGATATTGAGTTCTGTTATTTATTTGATCAAACAATACCAATACCGTTTTGAATTTTACTTCGTCTCAATTGTAATCAATTATTGTAATCATATCAAATTTTCGATATGGAATTTTTTTCAGCGGAAATACTCGTTTTGATGTTCCTTGAGTCCGAAAAAGAGGTATTTAAAATTTTTTTTAGAAAACGTTTAGATGTCACTATGTAAGTTAGACACCGACAGTAAGTAATTTGTCAAAACTCCTCAACCGGAAGTAACACTTAACTGAATGGATTTTTTTCCATTTTTTTGCGAAAATAGTGCCAACGAATTTCTTTAACTTGGTATGTTATTAACAAAGAGCTATAAGTTTTATTAAAAACATTTCTTTGGGAAAATTCATTTAAATAGTTTTTGGGTGATGTATTGGAATCAGATGTCTTGGTGTCGGGAGTTGAAGTGAGGAGTAAGTGATTGTTAGTTAGAGAGTTTTAGAGAGTTGTTATTCGAAATACGAACCACTGATTTACGAAAATAAACTATATTTTAACAAATATTTAAAGTGTTTTGAAATAGATAAACTAAGATGCACAATTGTAAATGAATATAAGAATTATGAAATGATTAATACATATTAAAGAAATAGTGTTTAAAACCTTGAATAGGGACGCGCTCGCGATATGTGAAACTTAACTGCTTGATAACTCGAACTGACGTGAATGATGACTCATGGAATACTGATGTATATCTGATTTGTAACTGATCTATAACTGATGTCGTACTGGCACTTAACTCATGTGTAACTGAATGAATACTCGTATATAACTGATCCCCTCCTCCAGTGGAGCGACGTTTATATTTGCATCACTCACACATCGGCTGATGTGTAAGTACGTGCCACACTAAGACATCTCTCGTAATATATTGACCTCGGTAGTTAACAAGGGCTATTTATTAACAGATGGTAGCCAGGTGGCCTCTTGAGCGTACATTGACCCTTGTATGAAGGAAATATAGGTTAGGTGTACATTGGCCCTTGTATGAAAGGGTTTTGCCGGCGGCGGTTCTTTTGACTGTGTATTGACCCCCGTTTGAAAGGGTTTTTCCGGCGGTTCTTTTGACTGTATATCGACCCCTGTTTGAAAGGGTTTTGTCGCGGTTCTTGACCTGCAGATAGCGGCTGGCTGGAACCACTAGTTATAATTTTTAGATTTATAAATTATTTAAAAAATTATATCTTCTTTCTTCTTGCCATCACATCACAGTGATGTTGGGGTCATGCTTTCCTCTAAGTGCTACTTTAATTTATTATACGATTCAGACATTTTATAATATTAATTATAATTAAATATGTTGCCAAAATTCTTAGTTTGAAGAAAATCGGTTGACCGGAAGTGCGTTTTGAGTGAACAGATTTTTTTTTTTCAATTTTCTGCTATTTTCTTCATAAAAACACAGTCGTGTTTCATTAAACTTGGTAAATTCATTAATTCTTTTGAAACTACCGGAGAAAAATCATTTAAGGGGGTTCCCCCTCCTCAAAAGTAGTTTTTATAAAGTTTAGATTGTCCTGTACATATATATCTTGAAGACAACTAAACATCTGGTAACAATTATATGTTAGAACAGAATTAGTCAATTTTAACTACGTTAATCGCAGTAAATGGAAGCCGAGTTAGTGTTCACACCAGACTTCTTTTGTAAAGTATTTTTACTTGCAGCTAGTCTTCATCACATTAACTTTTTCTCTTAGCTAATATTAATCCTACAAGACAAATGATAAAATGTTATAGTAGTAATTATTGATATTTTTCAATTTTTGATCCTTTCATTGAATTAATTCAATTTTCCTTCTTCGTTCTTTTATACTTTCTTTGATTCATTGCCAAAATGAATCCTATTTTTTCCTGCCTAAATCGATGTTTTATACAATGTCTTTTGCTGCTTAGTGCCTATACATTTGTTTAATTTAATGAATACGTACTTGTTAATGTACAATAGCACGTGTAATGTGTTTTGTAACAAAAATAAATAAATAAATATATTCGAACAATAATAATGAATTCTAATAGTTCGCCACGATTAGTGAATATTAGTGAATAGTGAATGATTCATTATGCTCCAGCGTGCTTCTTCACCATTGTAGTTATTTTAACAATAACCTTGTTATTTCTTTCTTCGTTTTTGTTTTACTTTTATTTGTATTTTTCCCCCCTCATAACCACTCAGCGCTTCTTCGCCGCACTTATTCCCTTATTCACATAGTTAATACATTTCCTGTCACGTTCATTCAACATCTCTCATTCGTTTTCCTCTAATTGCTAACTAGCTCATATTAATTTGTAAACACTTCAACACTGTTAATATTAAAGTCTTCTTTCTTTTATTGTTTGGAGTTTATCTTCTTCTTTTTTAACCCCGAAGATCATGTTAGCGTTTTGTATCATCAAATCCTCCCAATTATTTTTACACTTTTCTCGGAACAATTAAGAAAAATTCTTGAAAAGTTTTATTTCAATATATCAGTGTTTGATTGTTTTCAATTTTACATTGTTACTTCTTTTTAATTTAAACTTGACTTGAAAAAGAAAGTATTGTGATTGTATCAAATTTTCGAAATTGAGTTTCCACCCTAAACATTTCGAAGTTTTGAAGTCCCCTAGTAATAAGAAAGAAATTGTTTTTAACCAAATGATCTGTACATATGTATGTGTCTGTTGAACGAAATATCTCACAAACGAAAAATCGCCGTGATTTACGCGTGAGTCGCAGTCGCGTAGGGCCTCGCGCTCAAGGGGGGTCTAGACTAATTAATAGAATAGGTACTGACAAAAAAAATTAAATAATAATGAATTATAATGAAAGTATTTGTTTGTTTTTTTCCTAGAAACTCGGGCACCTAGTTTGAAGTGCCTATTTCATATTATACTGGACTAGTTCATATTATAGTAATTTATACACATCTGTCAAGATCGCTAATTAAATTAAGATGTCGGAAAATATTTTTATAATTGCATAAAAAACTAGATAAATTATAAAGTAGACAAATTATTTATATAAGCATTGAATATTACAAACTAGTTAATGAAACCATACACGTTCTTTCGTGATTCTATTGCCGAAATATTCCTAAAGTTTGCATGGAGGAAAGCTATTGTAAATTCAAGACATTTTAGGACGGCTATATTATGAAGAAAAAAAAATAAAAACTTCCAAGTTTCCAGATACTTGACTGGATTACTTTTATTAAGTTTACTACGAAATAGACTAATATCAAGAGTTCTTTTTTAAACCAAACCGAATTTAATCATTTCTTTAGGGGTAATTTTTATCATATCAAATTAATATATTTTAATTAGCTTTTTCTCTTTAGATTTTAAATACTTTACAAGTGTATTTTATTATATCGATGCACAGTAAAAATTTAGATTTTTACCGAGCCAGTATTAAACTGAAAAACTCTTCAGTGATATACTTCCGGTTAACTGATTTTCTTCAAATTTATAATTTTGATGAGACATTTAATAGTAATTAATAATATCATATAATAATTTATAATATTTATTATAGAGACACGTATAAAATAAATTGAAATGACACTTTTAGAGGAAAGCAGAACCTCTGCCCTCTTCAAGAAAATGTTTCAAATAAACGTTGTAGCACTTTATATATATGAAGTTAATATTTTATTTAAATTAAATCATTTTCCGTGCCATTTTCGAGAAAAATCACAAAAATAAACCCTGAAAAATCCATTATTAACTTAAAAATCTTATTATTGCCGGGTCCTCGGATGGCGCTTAATACTAAATATCAAGTTTCAACTTACTGCAATTTTTCTCCTGAACCACACACACACACACACACACACACACACTAATTTCTAAAAAAACATCTTTTTTTTTTTAGACTCAGGGGGCCGCAAAACGCATATTTCCGATGAAAACTCGAGATTGAAAATAAGACACGATCGCGCACTTCACTAAACAGTAGTAGTGTGAGAAAGTAAAATCATATATTGAGTACGATCTCTAAGCCATCATACTTTCCAATATTGTGAATATTATAGGAGTCTTGAATAGGACAAACATTATTTAAAATATATTTTAAAAAGATAGTAATGCAATGAAAAGATTGCAGAAACCCTTTTTTAAGATTACTTGCTTATTTCATCAGCTTGAGATCGCTTCATAGATTCGTTTTGTATGGTATACATTTTTAAAAACAGCTGCTTCATTTGAGTTAATAGAAATTTATATGTTAATTTCCATTCAACATTTGTCCATTTGTTCAACATTCTCTCTTAATTATTCTCTCGCTACCATATTCTCAAATAAAGTGAAGTAGTGAAAAGTCCTTGTCGTACCGTCCTTATTTTATATTTCTGTCAATTACAACAGTGTTCAGTGAATCTAGTTTATTTCTTCGTAAATTATCTATCTAATTCTCACCCTGTCATATATTCCACAGTGTCATTCGTCCTCGTCTTTATATTATTGCTAAGTAAATGGTGAAACAATATGTTTCGTACTTTTAAAGTGTCATTAGTGTGTGTCAACTTTTCTCTTTCATCATCATGACCATCATCATCAGATACTCCTACTATTTATGTACATAACACTAGGAATGAATTCTGTGTTATGAATAGCGCTTGCGAAACGCTGAACAGTTAGACTTTGCGCACACACGTCTGTTGTCGAAAAGTGAAAACAATACCAAAACAAAATTATCTGTTTCATGATTTAATCTGTGTAATAATGTATTGTTTCCTCTTTGTTTGTTTATGTCAGTTCGATTAATTGGTAAGCTGTGTGTTAGCAACTTGACATTGTCGAGCAGACCCACTGACAATTCTTTACGAATAAAGTGTTTCTGATTTTTTAGATATTTTTTGTAAGGATCTAGGGATGCTGTAACATTAAGCTTTCCTTTAAAATTTTCAATATTATGGTGACTTTGTTTAAAATTTCATGCTGATGTAATTGCTTAAAACTTGCTGTTTGCTAATTTACTTGATTTTTAGTGGTTTTTATGAATAAATAATTTTTATTTTAAAACATGTATTATAATAAATATTTCAATAATGGAAAACTATTTTCATAATTTATTCGTATCTTTTAATAAAAATAATGAAAATATTTATAATATTTCAAAATGTTTTGCAGAAAGTAGAAAGTATTATAAAGTTAAGTAAAGGACCATAACTTGCGCTCAGACAGTTTTTGCTCTCCCCATTTTCTGTTGGTCATATTAAGTTATAAGTGAACAGGTATTTGGAATGATAATTTTCAACTCCTTAGGGGGAAGGAACATCCTCTTTTACTATTCAAATTCAAAGACAAAGTATTAACATAATGATCCGATAAAAGGGGGAGGGGTGTCTCCAGACAGTTATCTCTCCATTTGGCAATATGATGTAAATTTTCATCTTAACTCGCTGGTGGTTATTGTGAGCACAGTTTACTTATATTTCTTATAACTTTTTAATTTTCCAAGTGAATACATTGCCAAATGTTTACTAAATTCCATCAGCTTGAGATCGCTTCATAGATTCGTTTTGTATGGTATAAATTTTTAAAAACAGCTGCTCCATTTGAGTTAATAGAAATTTATATATTAATTTCCATTCAACATTTGTAAGTGTTCTCCAAGTTTCCTGTTATTTCATTGATAAGATATTTTAGACTGTTCTTTTTTTAATTCTTTTTTTTCTGAATTTTTATTTACTACCCTAAAGGAGCCTTCAAATTTTATAAAAAGAAACGATTTAAGTTGAATTTTCGACGTTATAATTTCCAACTTGTAGTTTATCCAAGAAATAAACTATATTTATAGGTTTAATTTTGACCTAATTAGTGCACCAATCGTCTTTCTCTTATGAAATAACTAATAAATAATGAAATAACCAAACAGCTGGCCCCCTTCCCCACTCCTCTTTCCCTTTTTTTCTTCAGTTTTAGACCTTTTGTATTTCGTTCGTTTCGTCAAATTGCTTCTCACACCAAGCACAACTTAACACTTAAAGCTTACCATATACTGCCTGCGTGACTTTCTGTGTTCCTTACATGAAACTTTACCAATTTCTAACTAACTACCCAGCCAAACAACCTTGATTTTTACTTCTGCCCAATTGTGTGCTGATGGAAGTTTAGTTTTTCCATTAATAAAGAAACGAAAAAAGTGGAGGGGGGGCATGCGGGGGAATTCACGTGATTACGACATTGCGAGTTTTTCTAGAAATTATTAGTAATTACCTTACTGTTTACAAACAGCTTCATAAATTGGTTATGCTTGTCAAATCCTTGAACTTCAGAAGCTTTTGATGTGGGAAAAAACATTTAATCGATATGGTAGTAAAAATCTAGGCACACAATTATAATTCAGTATCATTATGAAATCTAGGTATGTTTTATTTTTTCTGTAAAAACGTCAATATTGAATTTTAGATTGACCCTTCCCCTAGAATCCCTCCCTGATTTTTTTTTTTTCAAAAGCTCTGTAACTATTCTTTTAAGGTTTGCCCATACTTCTTATAAAGTTTCTTTCAGCCATAATCGTACAAAATGTGAATGAAACAAGTTTATCCAAAGATGGGAACTATTTCAATAAAACCCTCTCTCCAGTTAAGGACAGACCAATAAAAGCTCTTGGCTGCGACACCATTTCAAAAGCCCAGAAAGTGATTACAATCTTGATAGAACCATTATTTTCATTCACTAAAGTGATTTCTTTCATTAAATGAAATTTTGGTCACTACTTTGTCACAATACTCTAAAAAATCAGGTGTGAAACACTCACACGACTTTCTCTTGCAGCAGTTCACACAGATTTAAGTGACAGATTTTATTTAAATTAATAATTTTTACTAAATATTTGTTTACGTCATCAATTTTATATCAATTGGAGAATCTTAAACTTAATAAAATTACTTTTTTGAGAAAATCCGTACACTCCCTCCCCATAATTTCTTTAAATAAACTTTCCGCAAGAAAAGTTCCCCAGAAAAGTCTTAGGTAATTCATAGTTAGCGTAACAAATTTAATGAATCTGTTGGTACTTTTATGGATAAAATTGTAGAAAACTGAAAAACTGTTCAGTAAAAAGCATTTCCGGTCAACCAAGTCTTTCCAAATTCAGAATTTTGATAACTTATTTAAATCTTATTAATATTACTTAAATGATAGAATTGTATAAATAAACTAAAAAAATAACACTTCAGAGGGAAACATAACCCTACCCCTCCTCCAAAAAAGCTTCCTTAATTGAATTTTCCCAATGAAATGTTTCATATAAAAGTTGTAGGTCATTGTATGTGTAGTTGGTATACCAAGTTTAAAGAAAATAGTTGGAGCCGTTTTTGAGAAAATCGCAAAAAAACTGAAAAATCCCTACAGTAAAGTGGTATTTCCGGTAGAAGAAATTTGGTCAGGTAAGTTCCTATCCGGATCCTATGGTGATACCCACACGGAATGTCAATTTCAAAACTATCTGCGATTTTTGGTTTTTGAGTTACCACTTTTAGACTCAGGAGACCTAAACGTATATTTCCGATGTAAAAGCGATATTGAGAATTTGACACGATTTCTGTAACAGCAGTTCGAGAAAATAAAAATAGAAATTCCAAAAAAAAGAATGGAAAACCTGATAACGCATCTATTAAAAAACAAAATTGGCAATCCTGTAATATATCTGGATTAAATATAATATCTATTGCTATCAAATTTGTAGACAGTAATAAATTTCACTACAGATTTTTAGAATGTCATGGAGATCGTAATAAATAATTAACATGTTTCAGTGGAGAAGCAAAAAAAAATATATATAAATATATAATCTAGAAATACAGATTAACCGTTATGTTGACATTATTTAAATTGAAAACAAGTCTCTAATTTGAGAGAAAGCTAAACTTTATAGAAACATGTGAATGTAAAAAAATTACATCACCACATATTACCAACCTATGACATTTAAATAAGAAATTGTTAAGTAATCGCAAACAATATAGAGACCCTTTAATATTGAAACTTGAAACATATATCTCAAAGATTAGTTTCCTTCTTTTTTTTTTTTTTAATATGGCATTTTAATGATTACAGCTTTAAATATACGTTAATTGCTTTTAACTTTGCGTGACAAGTTAATGGAATCATATTAAACGTTAAATGGTATACATACCTCTGTGATATTTAACTTACATTTATTTATTGCATTATTACTATAGTAGGTTCATTAATTTCTAAATGATAAGAGTGTTAATTAGCTATTGTAGACTAGTAAATAAACTTATTAAGTGATGCAATATTTTAGTCATTTTTCAACTTCTCGAATTTGACTATTTTAGGTTTAGATTCGGAGAATTTTATATTTTTACTTTCACATACTGCTGCAAGAGAAAGTATTGCGATCGTGTCAAATATTTTAAATAGAATTTTGGAGATTACCTGAGTTCGAAAAAAATGGCTTTTAGACATTCATCTCTGTGTGTGTGCCTGTCTGTGGTCAGCATAACTCAAATATGATCATCGAAAGTTCAAATTTGATATTTAATTAAAAGTGCAATAAAGGGGCCCTGAACATTAAGGTTTTGATCAAAATACGTCAACCGGAAGTACCATTTTACCGAATGAATTTGTCAGCTTTTAAAAAACGGCTCCAACGATTTTCTTTAAAACTGTGTATATACTTTTCTCTGAAGTGCGATTTCAAGTTTATTATACGATTCTATCATCTATAGAATAATAATTTATGATTAAATGTTATGGCAAAATATACGGAAGTTGTAGAAAATCAATCCTGCAGTAGTACAACAGACTGTACTGTACCGGTTTTTTTTTCAGTTTTTTGGAACTTTCTCCATGAAGATACCAAAGGGCTTCATTAAACTTGGTTGTGTACTAACTATTCTTTTGTTTGTTACCTATTTCTGAGAGTATATTGATTTTTAAGAGGCTCTGTAGAGCTTGACGTTCACGCTTCCGTCAAAAACTATGAGAGACTGCAAAACATTTAGTAAAACTTATAAGTTTGAAAAAAAGTTTGTCAATTATAACTATGTAATTTACACAGTAAGAGAAAGTTGTGTGAGTGATTTATGTTAGAATTTTGAATTAAGGAAGGTTAACCTCTCTGCTGAGGAAGTTTCTGTTGTGTTTCTACTTGGGTTTAGGGATGAATTCTAACTCATCGTCATCAATACATTCAATATTTTATTGAATAAAAATTGAATACGTATATCAGTGCGAGTGTGATAAAGCAGAAGGTGTCTAGATACAGGAAACGGAAAATTATTTTTTTTTGTTTTGTCTTATATATGTAGAGATACCTGTCTACATCATAAGAATTTATCTTATGTATCAAATAACAGTACATATCTACGAAAGCAACATTCTCTGGCTAAATCTTCCTTTGGAAGTTTGTATTAAACGGTCCAAATTTGAAAGCAAGATCAGTTTTAAAATAAATTTCCTTCCAAGCGTTTTCATCGAACAAATGAAGTCAACAGAAAAAAAAGAAGCCCTTTTAAGGCGATCATCAGAGCTGGCAAAACTTGTAACTAGCACAGAACTTGCGGCCAACGCTATCGTACCGTCCGTGTCTGTAATGGGATCCGAATCATTAAAGATTTGTAGGATCCGAAGAACGAAGAATCTATCATTAATTACTTACTCCTTACCTGGGCCAAACTAGGGAGGGAGAATTCAATATATATACAGGCTAGCTAGCTCTAAAAAAGGGGAGAGTTAACGACACCAGTCAGTTAACATCATTCTACATATTTTCTAATTCTTACCCGGTCTGTCTCGCTCTTAATTATTCTCTCGCTACCTTATTCTCAAATAAAGTGAAGTAGTGTAAAGTCCTGTCGTACCGTCCTTATTTATATATTTCTGTCAATTACAACAGTGTTCAGTGAATCTACTTTATTTCTTACTTCGTAAATTATCTATCTTATCTATTTAATTCTCACCTTCTCATATCTACCACTGTTCATTCGTCCTCGTCTTTATATTATTGCTAAGTAAATGTTGAAACAATATGTTTCGTACTTATACTAAGTGTCATTAGTTGTGTCAGGTTTTCTCTTTCATCATCAGATACTCTTTCTATTTATGTACATAACTCTAGGAATGAATTCTGTGTTATGTCTAGCTTTTGCGAAACGCTGAGGTGAGGCGTTTTCAGCCAAAGAAAGCTGTATTTTTGTACACTATCGATTTTCTTTAACCTTCATATACGATTCTAAATTTCTATTAACTATTACATTTTTTTAATTTTATTTATTTTTTAGATATTTTTTGTAAGGATCTAGGGATGCTGTAACATTAAGCTTTCCTTTAAACATTTTCATTATTATGGTGACATTGTTTAAAATTTCATGCTGATGTAATTGCTTAAAACTTGCTGTTTGCTAATTTACTTGATTTTTAGTGGTTTTTATGAATAAATAATTTTTATTTTAAAACATGTATTATAATAAATATTTCAATAATGGAAAACTATTTTCATAATTTATTCGTATCTTTTAATAAAAATAATGAAAATATTTATAATATTTCAAAAAGTTTTGCAGAAAGTAGAAAGTATTATAAAAGTTAAGTAAAGGACCATAACTTGTGCTCAGACAGTTTTTGCTCTCCCCATTTTCTGTGGTCATATTAAGTTATAAGTGAACAGGTATTTGGAATGATAATTTTCAACTCCTTAGGGGGAAGGAACATCCTCTTTTACTATTCAAATTCAAAGACAAAGTATTAACATAATGATCCGATAAAAGGGGGAGGGGTGTCTCCAGACAGTTATCTCTCCATTTGGCAATATGATGTAAATTTTCATCTTAACTCGCTGCTGGTTATTGTGAGCACAATTTACTTATATTTCTTATAACTTTTTAATTTTCCAAGTAAATACATTGCCAAATGTTTACTAAATTAAAGATTGTTTTTTTTTTAATATTGCTGAACACTATATTCTTAAAATAATTATAAATAAAAAAAACCATTGTCCTTTTAGTTAAATAATGTGACCATTATCCACTAGAATCTAATGCTAAAATTGTACTTTTAATTTCTAGAGATTAAAAATTAAAACAGTGTTGCCAACTTTCAATTAAACGAATTTTAATGTTTGAATGAAGTTACTAAAATAAATGAATAATATTTTTAAAATAAGGTAGATGTTCATGAATGAAATATTTCGTTTTAAGATTTTAAAATGAATTTATCCATACATTAAATATCAGAAAACAATAAATTTGTTTAACTTGAATCTAATGGCCTACAACCTTTTTTGGTAATAGTTACCTTTCCATTTTTATTGGGCAGTATTCTCTGGCAGGTTGCCGTACCTGTTAAAAAAAAAAACAAACTATGCTGTGAAAACCACACAAGATTTTCACCAAAAACTCAGTAAAATAATTTTTTTCAGAAAAATGTTTCAAATAAAAGTCCAACCAAGCATTCCAACTTCTCACTTCTGCTCAATAATTTATTCATATTTGGAATTCTATTAATGCTTCTAATGTATACTTATATAGGTGATATAAGAACATATTGTACTGATATAGTACTTTAGGGAAAAGCTTAACGCTACTCCCCCCTAGAAACCCGCAAAAATCAATTTTCCCGAGAAAATGTTTCAAAATAACACTGATAGATATTTTTTGTGTAGATAGTATACGACGTTGAAAAAAAAGTCGTTAGAACCGTACACGAGAAAGACGCGAAAAACTGCAATAAAAAACTATTCAATGAAGTTGCACTACTGATTGATGGATCTTTGCCCGTAGATTTTGTATGTGATGCGATGGTATAACATATTTTATCAAATGGAATAACAAGTTTGAGCTCCCTGCGATTTCTTCGTTTTGCGATATTTTGTTAATACATGCATATACACAGTCCATTCGCTAAAAAACAACATTTTTTTCGTACTCAGGGGACCTCAAAACATGTATGTCCGGTGAAAACTCAATTTCGAAAATTTGACATGATTGCAACACTTTTTACACAACTCTCGTTCAGTTACTATATTCGATTGTGTAAAAGTGGTCCTTTACTTTCTTGTCAAAGAAACAATTTTTTCTAGAAATACTGATTTTACTCGGATGGAGCCTAAAAAGAGCATAATTCCAGTTTTAGATTTCTGCGTTTTTTTTTTTAAATAGGAAAAAAGATATCGTAAGGTTTCCGTGTGGATGCGGAAAAAGTGTAAAAGGTTATTTCGATTTAAATTCTTAATTTGTGAAGGGCCCTTCCCCCCCCACCTTTACTGCGTACATATATATACTGACGGTGGTGCTCTCAACAAACAGTCGCCTAATCAGCAAAACGCTTGCCTGACAGTGGTGGGTTTGTGAGGCAAAAAAAAAAAAGGCGGGCCTTGTCCAATCAAGTCTGGCGCGTGCGGTAAATAAATGCCTACAAATACTTTCTCTTACTCATGCGTCCCTCTTGCTCTTCATACTACCTGCATTCCCCCTCTCCATCTCTTGTCTTTTTTTTTTTTCTTTCTCCCTCTTGCCTCGCGCTTATACAGTCTTCATCTCTGTCGCCCCCTCCCAGCCACCTTTTTCTGTTCACTAAATTGCCGACAAATGTGAGGCAAACGAGTTGGTGGACGTCGATTAAATTGGCCCTGCCAGTTAGCGGAGAGAATGAGGTGAGTTTTCTCTGTGTTAGACAGCAAGAGAGAAAGATAGAAGGGATTCACCACTCTCCCAAGTATATACAGAACTACCACCGCCGTGTCGTCTGTCTATTGAGGGCAGGGAAAGAGAGAAAGAGTGAGAGACAAGATCAGGTAGGGGTATACACCCACCAAGCTCGTCACACTGATGATGTTTGAAGACGGATTTAAGCCACCTTCTATTCCTGCCATCATACAACCCTCCATAAACCCCTTTTCATAGTGGTTAACGAGTGCCAGTCGTCTCTCTCTCATACACACACACACACACACACACACACACACATTCTTTGACTTATTTTAACCTCCAATACTGCTACAATTACCCCTCCTCATTCACCGTGTAATCGGTGACAACAGAAAATATTTAATTTTTACATTTATTAAACTCTATTTATGGTGTAACATTTTTAGTGACAAATCTCGTTGGTTAATTTCACAATGTGGAAGAAATGAAATAAAAAATTTAAATTACATCTAACCAAACCTTGGAATCATTTTATTTGTAAAAATTATAGGTGTGAGCAACTAAGACCATCGTTTTTCGGAAAAGTATTGCAAGTATTGTGAGAGTATTTTTTGTTTTTATTGTCTGTGGGGGGGGGGGGGCTACTATTTCGGGCGTTGGGACACTGTGACAAAACTCTGTGTGCAAGTGTGTGTTATCGCACTGTTTTTAACAAAAACATCCTGATGATGGGCAAACGCCCAAAATCGGTCGATGACCACAAAATGAAGCAGGCAATCACGTAAAATATCTCTGATGCTTTCCAGCTCTGCGGACCCAACCACCACAACAACTATTCTTAATGTAATTTAAACATAAATTAATATAATTTAAAATAAGCATTATCAATAACAACGCATACATTTCATTTCCTCTATTATTTAATTTAATATCATCCCCAAATTTAATGTAAATTTTTGAAGCCCGTAAATTACGTCCTATTCTGTAAACTCATGCTTGTTTAACCAATTTTCTTTTCTAATTCATAATTCTAGCACTATTTTAATATAGTTTTTATTATAGGATCATACATTTCAATGAATTTTCATTTTAGAGGAAAAAACTAACGTTGCTGCTCCCAAGAACCTCCAAAAATAATTATTCCGGAAAAACGTTTCCTGATATAAAAGTGATAGAACTTTATATACATATAGTTTGACATTTTAAGGAAATCGTTGCAGCCATGTTCGAGAAAATTTTGGAAAACCTTTCAACTTCCGGTTGATGGATGGTAGTGTGTTCAGGCCTGTATTGGTTTAAAATTTCAGATTATATTGGGCATTACTTTTGGGAAATCTGATATTAAAGCGTTTAAAATGAAATACGACCAAGAATTTATGACCAGATTCGCCCTAGCCTTTGAAGGAAAGGTTAAGCATGTTTCAGTGAGGATAATCTTCAAGAAGGGTTCACAAACAATTTATAAGAGACCAGGAATGGTAGTCCCATATGTTGAAACGTCTAGCGGGAGTTCTCATTGCGTTATAAGTCATTATGCACTGGCACCAAAAATAGGTTCTCTAATACTTCTGCCTCAGTCAATAACTTTTGATCCCCATACTATTTTCGAAACTAATAATGAACTTAGTGCTTGAATATCTGATAGGATTCAGGATCTCCTGATTTCCATAAGTCTTCTCGAGGTAGAACTAGACATGCGTTTCAATTGTGTAAATTTCCAGCTATGTACCATCTAATGGCATTTTCTTTATCATCAATTCAAAGTGGATTACTCAATCCTCTTCTATTATTCAGCTTTGTAGGGAAATTTTTGACGAAGTTGTATTTCTTAATCATTCCATCCCCAGGGGAGTTTCAGCAAGAATAGCCACTAGAAGGGATTCTCCACTCCCTGGAGCCAATGGACCCTTAGATTCTTTGAGGGGATAATACACTGCGATCTGAAAAATCCCATCACCAGGCAGTGAGCCGTAGAGGCTATTGGGAAGAAAAAATCGAAAGGCAGCACGGATAGGCTCAATGGAAACTTCATTAGCCATTATCTCCTTGAGATTAATCTCTGTTCCGGATGATGTGCAAATCTTCATGCTCTCTTAATCCATGGACATGTTAGAAGTTATACTATTTTAATTATATCCTGAGCTCCAAATAGTCTGGGCTGGCCTTAGCCTTAATAAGCTTATTCATTTTATTGTTGACAATATTATTAATTAAAGAATTTATACTATTGAATTGAACTAAATATAAACTCTATTTGATTGTCGAGCACATTGTAAATGAACAGAAATAGTTAACATTATGTTTTCAAAATGTCCCCCACTACTTTTGATATGAAGTGGAAGATTGAATTGGAGACGAAAGCTGGCCGCACCGCCGATGGACGAAGATGGGGTGAAGGCGGCACAGGCTTGATGAACTTGTGTTCGTTCGCTACCTCTCTAACAACCCCCATTCAAGTGAAATCCTCCGGCCGCCGTGCTCCTTATACTGCCGCCGTGCTGCTGGTGCCGCTCCCCAGTTACTACTCTCTAACAACTCTCCAGTACACCCCAATCAAGCCACAGTACACCCTGTTCTCTACAATCAACACTTTACCCTCTTCCCTTCATTGCCCTGTCTTCATCTTCTATGTACTTCTTCTTCATCATCTCATTTATTCTGTATAAATTCAATTGATTTATAGAATCGATTATATTTGAAAACATACACTTAGATATATCAATTCATTTGATTTCAGTTGTATTACTATTATAAAGATAGACAAGATTGTGTTACAAATTTCAACTAAAATGTATCATTTATTTTTGGCGAATACTCTGTGTAATTCCTTGAGTAAAAGATTGTATTTTTTTTTTTTTTGATAGATTTGGCACAAAATTTCTAGACGAATTCATCCTTTCAAAAATTATTTTAGAAAAGAAGACAATTGGATAAGAGCCAATATTATCTGGTGCTTTATCTCTTATCAATGTGCATTTTAAAATATTTCGTCTTTCTTTCCTGCCATATTAATGTGATCTTTTCATCCGTTGTACCACCATTTTGATTGTTGTTCTGTTGCGGATTTTGTTACTGTTTCACTGATTATTAATACCGGTTATTTACTTGGACCGCGATTCAAATCAAAATCCATCCGGCACCCTTTCGTGTTCTGTTAGTGACAGTTAACATTAAAAACAGCTGGATTAGTACTTGTCCATAGCAGCTTTTTGCGAATCAGGATCGAGTTGAGTTTTCAACCGGAAATATGCGTTATGACCGTCACTGAGTATGAAAAAAAATATTTCTAACGAATTGTCTGAATTTGCGCACACGTGTGAATGTGAACAAAATATCTCAAAAACGAAAAATTGCGAGAAGAACAAACTTGGTAAGTTTAAATACTACCATCGCAACAAGCATGGGAAGGTTTCGAGTAAAATCCATCAAAAAGGAATTACGAATTAACTGAATGGTTTTATTCTTCAATTTTTTGTAGTTTTGTCGAATACAGCTCCAACGATTTTCTTACCATCTACACACACACATAAATGGCTATCACTTTTATTTGTAACATTTACCTGGAAAATCTGTTTTTAGAGGGTTCCGGGGGAAACTGCGAGTTAAATTTCAACAATGCTTGTACAATATTTTTGGCGCTCTCTTCTGCAATGTATAGTAATTGTTAATACACTTAAAAGTAAAGTCGTTTTACATATGAGCCTACTAATAGCAGTATGAGTAAGTGGTTTAAATGTTTCACTCCAGAGTTTTTTCAAATCCCCCCAAAAAATCCGAAAGGACGGACACAAACAGGAAGTCCGAGATAAAATATGGAGTACAGAGATAAAACACTGGAATACAGAATTTTGAAAATAAATTTGTTAAATGAATTAAATTCGTGAAGTGTTGCTGCATCAGAGACATTTTCCGTGGTAGCCTGCTCATTTTGTTGCAAATTAAATTCTAAGTGGCGATTACCATGATTATAACGAAACACTCAAACTATTTTCTTTTTTTTCTTCTTTTTTTTAATTTAAGGCGCGTCAACATCTATGGTCCTTGGCGCCCTGGACCTTCTCAATGCACTGCCGGCCTCCGGACAGTGTTCTTTCGTTACAGACAACACTGTCCATCACCGGACAGTGAGCTGTAGAGGCTTCTAGGAGGAAAAAAAATCTAAGAGTAGCACGGCTGGACTGGAAGCTGGGTCCTCCGCGTGGGAGTCCAGTACGCTAGCCACTTAGCTATTCCCTTCCCTTCTTTCTGTTACTTTAGTTAATACAATTTAAATAACGAATTTTCTTTAAAATTCCAACATTTACAATGTTTAATTGCGTTGGCCATAATAAAAATGGGGTGGGGGTTGTACTGTGTATACCTGAACAGACTTGGGTGGAGACCCTCTGTCAAAACCAACAAAGCTATGCAGTTTAAATTGAAACCTAAATGACAGAAACACCCCACCCAAAAAAACCCTCTGAAATCATTGTTTCCGAAAATAGTTCAAATAAAAGTGATACAGTTTTATCTGGGCAGTGAGGATTTCAAGTTTAAAAAAAAATCGTTGTAAAGCGTTTTCGAGAAAATCCCCCCCTCCCAAATTCAAAAAACCATTCTGTAAAGTTGCATTTCTGATGCACCGATATTCTTAAAGTTTGCATTTCTATCGTTGCTGCTAATTATATAGAAATATTATGTAGATGGTAAAACGGTATGTTTTACTGAAGTGGTATTTTAGACGAAAACATAACGTTACTACCCCCACCCCCACCCGAGAACTTTACAAAAATCCATTTTCCTGGGAAATTATTTCAAATAAAATTAATAGCGATTCATATCGTGTATAATTTTAAAGAAAATCGTCGTTGGAGCCGTTTTCGAAAAAATCGTTGCACTTCCGGTTGATGGATTTTGCCCAGAATCTTTGAATGTGTGATTTGATAGCAGTATTTAAATGGGTTGCCAAGTTTGAGCTTTCTGCGATTTGTCTTTATCAATATATTATTTTGTTAACACACACATACACCACACATACACACACAAACACCATTCGCTAAAACCATGTTTTTCAAACTGAGGGGACCTCAAAATATGTATTTCCGGTGAAAACACCATTTCCAAAAATTGACACAATCGCTTACTAATCGCTAAGTAAGAGGAAGTAATATATACAATTTTTGTATCAATAAACAGAAATGAATATATATATTTTATCTTTTAAGTTATAAAAGGGGGTTTTACTATTTGCCAGTATATTATATAGTTAGAGACAGAGACAGTAGTTTTGTCTGTGTATGTGTGTGTGTGTGTGTGTGTGTGTACGTGTCTGTTTGAATGTGGTTAAGTGTGATTTTGAGTGTATTTTGATGTAAAAAGGAGTCCACTAGGCTGGTGGAATCTCTTAATGGCCGTATGCTGTAGCTCCCACACCACTTACGACGACTGTTCCTCCTACTCCCTCTTAATAGAGATCCTCTCCACTAAACTTGTCACTCCGACCGCCGGCATCCCCTCCCCTTCTGCTCGCGCTGTCTCATTCTCTGTATAGTAGCTCCTCGTTTCCTCTATCCATTCTATACCGGTCCTGTATACAGTGACAGCTGTGCTTTGTACTTCTACGATCGTAGTACTGGATTTATATAGGCTTGATTTGCTTCTCTCACTCCCAATCTTTCTGCCTCTCTCTATCAGCCTGTCTATCTCTGTTAACACCAGCAATAAGATAAAGACCAGTTATTGGTCTCCGCCAGTCACCTCTTTGTTCCATTATATATATACCTGATTGATTGTTGTTGCCTGATTTAAGTCCTTACTGTCCATATAATCTTTTTATACTTCCTTCTCTTTAAATTCTCTTTCTCTTGTGCATTTAAATGTTTCCCCTTCTCTCCCAATCACACTCTCTCTCTATTCATATCCTCCATCCAACCATAACCAGTTCCAATTTCTATCTTGACATTTAATTAAATTATTAACCTTTTCCATTTCACCGCTATAACACACCCTGCTACCTTCATTATCTTATAACGGGTCTGTTTACTACTTCAGCTTCTATTCAGTGTTTATATTTTACACATCTCTTCTTTAATATAACAATTATTCTTTTTGTTTTGTACTTTCTCTTACTGCTTGTAAAGAGCTGCTTATTACGATCATGCCATATTTCCGGCATTGAATTCTTACCGTGAATACATGTCGAGGTCACCTGAGAGTGAAAAAAATATTTTCAGTGAATTGTCTATGTGTGTGTGTGTGTGAGTGTGTGAGTGCGGAACAAAATATCTCAGCAAACGAAAACTCGCAAGAAGCCTAATGACGGTATTCGGTTTCCGGCAAACTACATCAATCGAAAGTGCAACTTTAGTAAATGATGTTTTTTTGTTTTCTGTGTTTTTTGAAGGATCCTCAAAAACGGCGCAAACAATTTTCTTTAAACTTCGTACACTATCTATATATATATAAATATCTGACACTTTTATTTGAGACATTTTTCGAAAAAAAAAATTAAGGGTTTTTATGAAATTTTTGGCGTTAAATTTCAAATTTTGTCCAAGTTCATTCAATGTTATTGGCGCTGTTTTATGGACTACGTTGAAGTGGCTAACTGGGCCAAGGGTGACCCCACCTTTTTGTTTTTATGTTAGAGCTTGGAAAAAGAATTTCCAAGCTTGAAGGAATCTGTTTCGATAGTTTTTCGAAATTAATTTTCACAGTCAATGAATGTTTTGAAGTCCTTTGAGAAAGTGGTAAATGTGGTCTCACTCTATCTATCACTCTATCTATCTCCCGTTACTCATAAATCTTTCGCTGCTCTTCTGAACATCGAATGTTTGTTTGGATTGAGTAAATTCAAAAACTTTACATGAGTTGATGATATTCTTCGGTTTGATATTTCCATGTCAGTGGTTTACCATCAATCGACAATTCAACCATGTTGCAATAGTGTTCTTCCGGGTAATTTTTAACACTGGTTTCTAAACTCACATTGAATAATAAGGCCAACAACTACAACTACACTGGAGAAGCCATTTCAGTATCGACAAAATTTCAATTTATAAGAAACCATTGACACAGCATCAAAGCTTGAAGCGTGTGAGTCTATTCATTATGGTTGATACTTGGCATTGTAGGATTTTGCAACTCTGTGGAATAGATACCGGTTCAGGTATCGTCTGCTAATGCTAGGGTCTGGCAAGAGCGAGATTCATACAATTAGGCGCTGAATCGCCCTGGCGGCGAGCTGTAACAGAAGCACCCCTCTGTGGGCTTTCCCCTGCTTGTGAGCACTATGAACTTGCGTATGTGCTCTATAAGTCAGTAGTTAACTTAAGTAAACTGAAGAATTTCTCAATAGATTCTTGTCGGCCATCAGAAGTGAATTGTATAGCGTTGCGACTATTGCCCCATGCTTTATACTATTGGTTTTCTTGATGAAAAGAGTCGATAGTTGGCGATCTTTTATCCATCTACATTCTGCACCTCTGAAGTTTCCGCTATCATATCTTTTAATGTCTGTCATGTGAAACTGACCTCCTAGGTCGCAATCTAACGAGCAAGATCTAACCAACTCCTGCCGCTGCAGTTGGGTCTTCTTTTGGTTTCTTTCTTAAAGCATTCTACGATTTATGAATTTCTGCTCTCCCCACCGTTTACCACTAAATGACCGAATATTAAGCTACAAATGATTTGCAACTTTCATTTGTAGAAACCTATTTCACCTATTGCTGTCAGCATTATTACATCATTACCGACTTAAATACTTGTTTCATTTCAGAGTTTTTCTCTGCATCCAGCTGAACAAAAAACATTTAGATTTTTAGCTATAGTCGCAATACTACCATCATTACAGTTTTCTTCCGCTGGCCGATTTCGAAAGTTCTTCAAGACTGTAACAAAAAGAATTAATTAAGTTTATTTAAACATAATAATATTTTTGAAGTTAATCTTAACTCAAAGAGAGCAATGCAAATGCTATGTTTATTTCGAAACTATTGAAAACATTCTGCTAATTAGGCTGCAGTTTAGTAAGATAATAATTTATGATAATTTTGAGGAATTTACTTTCCAACATAGTTTACAATTCAAATTAAAATTAATTAAAGAGCTAATTAAATTTACTAAACGTTAAAAAAAAAAATAAATAAATGCTTAAATCATTCTTTTATTTGTAGAATTTGATAAGGAATCTATAATCAGAACAACTCCATTGTAGAATACTGGCTCTGAATGCATCAATAATTTCTCATTGGCTTATCAGTTTGAAGAAAAAAAGCAATATTCAATTATGAACAGAATAAGTGATACATAAGAGACCATAATGATTTTTTTACTAATAAATAAAAATTTTATTACATATTCTGCTTTCTATCATAAACATTTGTCTTTATATAGTACCAATTTATTATAAATTTTAATGAGATCATTGTAATTAAATTCTTCTCTTTTTTTTAACGTTTACTACGAATTTAATTTCCCCTTTAATTAATTTTAATATTTTTTAAGCAACTAATTAGTTTTGCAATTAATTAAACCTCTCGTTTACATATTCAATATCGTTATTATGAAAATTTTATCAGATAAAATTATGAATGCATTGAAATTAACATTCATTCAGTTAATTAGTTAGGTATGAAATAAAATCTGTTTTAACTACTCACATGGCTTTCTCTTATTCCATTTAATACATTTTAATTAACAAAATATCTTTAAACTTGCAATGTATACAAACATTAGATGGACTGGCCATAAAGAAAAGATGGTAGAGGATAAACACATATACCTGGAGTGGACATTGTGGGCGCCCTCTATCTCAGACCTTGTAGCGGCAGTTTAAATTTAAACCTAAATTTGGAGAGGCCCCCAAAATCTCTCCTATGATCAATTTTTTTATTTGGAAATTTTTTTTCACTATAAAAGGTAATACTTTTTATCTGTGCAGTGAGCATTTCAAACTCCAAAAAAAAAATTCAAAAACCTGTCCGGTAAAGCCGCACTTCCGGTTAACCGTTTTTTTTTTCAAATTCGGAATTTTATCGCAGCTTCGATTATCGAATATATTAATACTATGCATGTGATATGACCATAAATTTTACTAAAGTGGTACTTTAGAGGAATGCATAACCCTTCAGAAACCACCAGGAAAATGTTTCAAATAAAATTAATAGCACTTTAAAGTGTAGAAGTAGCAAATGAAGTTAATAGCACTATAAAGTGTAGAATTAGTGAATGAGGTTAATAGCCTTTTAAAGTATAGAAGTAGTAAATGAAGTTAATAGCACTTTAGAGTGTAGAAGTAGTAAATGAAGTTAATAGCACTTTAAAGTGTAGAATTAGTAAATGAAGTTAATAGCACTTTAGAGTGTAGAAGTAGCAAATGAAGTTAATAGCACTTTAGAGTGTAGAAGTAGCAAATGAAGTTAATAGCACTTTAAAGTGTAGAATTAGTAAATGAAGTTAATAGCACTTTAAAGTGTAGAAGTAGTAAATGAAGTTAATAGCACTTTAGAGTGTAGAATTAGTAAATGAAGCTAATAGCACTTTAAAGTGTAGAAGTAGCAAATGAAGTTAATAGCACATAAAAGTGTAGAAGTAGCAAATGAAGTTAATAGCACTTTAGAGTGTAGAAGTAGCAAATGAAGTTAATAGCACTTTAAAGTTTAGAATTAGTAAATGAAGTTAATAGCACTTTAAAGTGTAGAATTAGTAAATGAAGTTAATAGCACTTTAGAGTGTAGAATTAGTAATTAAGTTAAAGCACTTTAAAGTGTAGAATTAGTAAAAATGAGTTAATAGCACTTTAAAGTGTATAATTAAAATGAAGTTAATATCACTTTAAAGTGTAGATTAAGTAAATGAAGTTTAAGAAGCACTTTAGGAGGGGAAAGTATTAAAATGAAGTTAATAGCACTTTAAAGGGTAACTTAGTAATGAAGTTTAATAGCACTTTAGAGTGTAAAGTAGTAAATGAAGTTAATAGCACTTTAGAGTGTAGAAGTAGCAATGAAGTTTAAAGAAAATAGTTGTCATCATTTTCTAGAAAATCGCGAATAACTGAAAAGACATTCAGTAAAGTTGCAATTCTGGTTGTTGGATTTGCCCAAAAACCTTTGTGTGTGACGCAGTCGAAAAAGTGGTTACAAAAAGCTGAATTAAAATGTTATTTTAGGAAGTCCCAACCATCAAATCACACCTTGATAGTGTTAAATCTCTTGTGGGGACCTGCTTCCGCATCCAGTATTATCTCCAGCTTGAATATACTCTCCGCTTCTATATAGAGTCATCTGTAAGCTTTTAAACGCTCTTTGTCTTCCCTAGATAGCTTTTTATAAATTTGAAGTGTTTGAAAGAACATGCATTAGCAAAAGTTCATTCTTTTTCTTTACAACAAAAAATCTACCCCAATTATCTCCTCTTCATAGTCAATGAATTTAAATCCTTAACTATTTTCCTTTCTGGGGCTGCCCTTGGCTTTCTTTTGGGAGCGGGGAAGAATGGCTATTGGTTGATCTGCAGCTCAGATGAAATTATTCCTAAAGAATTATCCGTATTCGCGCCTATCGTTTTGCAATAAAATCAGCTGTCGATAGGGGATCAATTGTATGGAAAATGGGAAGGTTAGAAATAAAATAGTTTTGGATTTTAGTAGTATTAAGAAAAGGATTACCTGAGTGGGGAAAGGATTAATTGGTGTAGGAATAGAAGTTTGGGATTGGATATTTGTAGGGCTGGATCCAGAAAAAAGTTTTCGATTATCCATAGTAAAGGAATTAATGGTCTCGCCTCCTAAAACCCCCAAATGGACCCGGTAGGTGGGCCCCGATATAGTCTGGTTCGATGGAAGACAGCATTCCAATACTCCCTTGGCCTTTTTCCTAACTCTAGGAACCCGTCAAAAGCACTATTCTCTAACTGATTTTCTGAGGTAGAGTTATCCTCCAGGTGGGGTTCTTAGATGAAGCCACAACATGTGTTGTGATCAGACGCCCACAGGCGTCGTCTCCCTCAATGCTCTTTTCCACCCTAAATCTAAGCAATTGCACACATTAACTACCTATGCAGGTTCTATGTCTAGTGTTAGGCAGTGTCAGTGTAATTATAGTTAGTGTTGTTAGGCTGGAGATATACGCAGGGACGCCAAGCTGCTGAAGAAGTGGCTAATTCACTCCCTACCCTTATGGAGCATTGAAAATTATTAAAATAAAAATAAATAAATATTATGTTAATTTTAAATAAATAATTTGGTTGAATTAAATTAATTAAAACCGCTCTTTTATCAAGATAAAAATCATAAATCTCTTTTAATACCTTCACATATTTTTTTTTTTTTAATTATTAATGTTAATAAAATTCATGAATTTTCTACAGAAAAAAAAAATGAAAGAGGGAAAAAGAATGTACATTTTGTTTCTTAATTCAGTAAATTCTACGATCTTGTATATCTTGTTATAATACTCTGTACATTTACAGTAGCTATGTAACCCATTAAATGGGAAAAGTAAATTACGCGGTCAATTTACTCATCGTGTTTGCTTTGCAATTGTTTGCAATTATGATGGTTAATTAGCACGCTTATTAAATTAAGAGATACATTGCATGCAATTTAGTATTTAATAACGAATTTTTTTGCCTCCCTTAACTAGTGGGCGGGCAACTTAAAGTAAGTTTAAATTAAAAACAAAACAAAAACTCTAAAGTTCGTGACTATCAATATTCGGTTGAATAACAAGAATAATTTAAAAAAAAAAATTGATTAATTAAAATATTTAATTAAATTTAGCTGAGAGTGAGAGAGAGAGAGAGAGAGAGCAAAGTGAGAATACATTATCTCTGATTTGTTTTTCTTAAATAAAATTTAAAATTATTTAGTACGCTGAATTTAAGCGAGATAATATTAATTTTGGCGAAAATTGTTATTTAATTGAAAATGAATTTCAGCGATTATCATAGAATTCCAGGGATTCTAGACAAAAAAAAAATTATCAATTTTTCCTATTTCCTGATAAGAGGAAGTATTGCGTTTGGGACAAATTTTTGAAATTCAAAAAACGCAAGAAATGTAAACTTTTATTCCGTTTACCATCGCATGTGACACGAAGACTACTACTTCAACGATTTGTTTTAACTTTTGTATATTATATCACATTTATTTGTCACATTTGTCTGGACGCAGTTTTAGCGGAATTTGTGGCGTTTTAGACTACAATATAATTACTTCCCCCCCTGGGTAGTTAGTTTCTCCCACCACCTCTATTTTTATGTTAATTTTGTTTCTAAAGAAAATTTGTCATTTTATATTTTGTATATTAGGTATATGAACAACAGTAATAGAAAGTCGTGTGTGTGAGCTTACATATGGGTTCCCTTGTAATACGTCTGTTATCGCACTGTAGGAGTGAAGGATCACTGCTTATTGCATGTCAGCCCTAATCTCCGCAATCCTTACACCAGAAAATGTGGTATCAGACTCACTACCGACATGATAACTGGCATTACTTCAGCGCTGAAAACTGTCCCCCCATATGGAGAATATCTCTTTCGCTAGTGGTCTACAGTTTTATTGATTTATCTGAGAATGCTCAGATTAGGCCAGCAATTCAGCTGATGCAGCCATCTGGCAGTAACGAACGTCGGTTTCTGGAAAGTAGACCCAATTTCTTTATCGTATTCACACTAAATTTGGCCCTGTATATTATTAATCTTGGTGCACTTAATAACCAACGGTATTGTAAATAAATTCTCAAAGATCAGGCTGAGAGTCATTATTTAAAATAAAGTCTGACTCCCCGGATTCCTACGCATATTTACAGTGCAAAAACTTCGCCATGCTGCAGCGCCTATTGAGGTATTCTTTTGTACTAGCACTGGATAAGTAATTGGCGCTCTAACTCTGTGGCTGAATAACATATTTGTTGTTGTAGGTCACCCAAAATTTTTTGAATATCAGCAACTGCAGCAACTGCTGCCGATTATGGTATGGAAAAAATACGAAAGTCATCGTGTACATAAAGGTTCAAAATATTATAAAGTGCTGGGAGGTTATCTACACATACACTAAGTACTTAGGAAAAATGCAATGTTTACAAAAGACACTTTTTTCTTTAAAAATTGTTTAATATAAAATAAGATTAGACCAAACAGGAATAAATACTAACCGCGCGGCGAAATAGTAAGTAAACAAGCAACCTTCCCAGCTTCATCTCACATAATGTTTTAGCTTTGACTGTACATCGCTTTTAGCGACTCTTTCTATGTTTAAGATATTTTAATCGATTTATACAATAATTTAATCGAATTTAACAATATTTATTATAGTCGTCAATATTAATGGCAGAAGTTCACCTCTAATTTTCCTGCATTGGTATGGTATGCCCCTCAGTCGCAACCTCTTTCACAGATTGAAGCTTTCCAAATTTTGCAAAGTAAAAGCGAAGGAATATTTGCATCATAAATGAAAAGACGATAGTAATTTTTTGTTTATGTACGTATATACTGTAATGTTTTTTTTTTTCGACTAGTTGCTAAGTTGGTTCGGTTTAGATAAAACTCACTAAACCCCTAGCAATACCAATTTATTGTTTAACCCAATGAATTACAATTAAAGCACTTAAATACACTGTATAAACCAACAGAAGTTCTCTCAGTTCACTTTTTATTCACTGTTTACAAGCGCGCACTCCATTCGGTAACGAGACTGATACACTCGAGCTGTTCTTCTCTTATTTATACTGGAAAAGGTAGGCCGCGGTAGACCGCTGTAGAAGGATCTAGAAGCGCCTCGCTAGCGTTTCCCAGCGGCCACGAGGAGATCTTGAGGTGCCTACTTCTTCTCCTAGATGGCACTAGTGGCTGCCTTACGCTATATATATATCCAATTATTTTTGTTAAATGTGGTATATTTTTCTAAACAACATTTTTTCCCAAATGAAATGGGATCTAAAGGACAAACAAGCAATAATATGAACGCAAAGAAAAATTCCTAGAATAAAATGAAGCTAAACAGTATCGAGGGGTTAAAATAAAGGAATAATTCCTTAAAAATAATAATCTACAAAAGTACAAGCAAGTTCAAGTAGTACAAGCGAGTTCAAATAGTTAGTACAAGCAATTTCCTTATATTCAACAGCTATACTCCACTGAAAAGTCTTCGTCTGTTACGCACAGATATTTAATAATAATAATTTGTAATATTAATAATATTATGCAGCTGACCAGAAATACTATTACTAAACTTAAGTTTTGGAAAGTAAAACGGCGCGGAGGGGGGAAAATATATGAATTCATTAAAATTTGTCTACATGATCGATTTTTGTTGTTATTATAGAATCGTGCGTGTAGTTGACAACTTTCTGTTTGATGTTTAATATTAAAGATTAAAGGGTTAAATGTTCTTTTTTTTTGTTCTTTCTTTCTTTCTATCTTTCTTTCTTTTTTCTGTAGATTAGAAAGTCTAAAACTATAAAGCTTTCTTTATTATTTGAACTCTTTGTTTGGACAAGCAAGCCATGGTTTTTTTTAAATATAAAAATATAAAATAAAATGATTTAGTGAAAGTGTTAGTGGCGCACCCTACTAACAAGCTAGTGCAGCTTATAGAAAACTGTTGCAGCTGTTTTCGAGAAAATTAAAAAAAAAAAACAACTCATTAAAACTATTCTGCAGAAACGTGCGTTTCGGACCACACCGACCGCATCTATGGAGACTTTGTTAGGGATTCCACCTCTCTTTGTGGAGGTGAAAAACCAGGCAATGAAAGCCTGTTATAGAATTAAACAGGCAGGTTTTTGGCAGGGTAAGCGATATGGTCATTCTACCATTTATCGTGAGATGCTTTTAAGGATTCCCATTACAGGTTTCCCTTTTGATAGGAATTTGAAGACTTTTGTCTTTGGTCATTCCTTCAGGGTTAGGTTGCCTTCTAGGGAAGATTGGTTAACCCTGGGTCCGTCTGGAGTGATTCCGGAGAACTATCTCCGATGCTACACGGAGGGTTCCAGGATGGATGGTAGGTCTGGGGCTGCCGTCTATTTTGAGACGGGAGATCATTTGGTAGCGCCTCTTGGTGAGTGGGCCACCGTTTTCCAGGCTGAGGTTTATGCAATTCTTTGCTGTATTTTGGATGAGAGGGTGCGTAACACTAATTAAAAGGTGTTTGTATCTGCTCGGACAGCCAGGCTGCGTTGAAGGCGTTTAATTCATGTGTCTTCACTTCCAGATTGGTGTTGGAATGTTCTAGAAGACTGGAAGATCTTTCTTCATTAAAGGATGTGCTTCTGGTCTGGGTTCCAGGTCATATGGGAATCTTTGGGAATGAGGAGGTGGATAGGTTTGCCAAATTAGGTGCCTCTCTCCCTTTCATTGGTCCAGAGCCTGCTGTTGGTGTGTCTTCTGGCACATGTTTGTCGGGCTTTCAGACGTGGATGACCTCACAGCACTCATCCTTATGGATGAGTGCAGTGGGTTGTCGGCAGTCTAAAATGCTCATTGGGGGCCCAGACGGAGCTTTGAGTAGCGGGGTCCGATGTCTTCACGGACCTCCCTCAGACATCTGGTTGGATTCCTCACTGGGCATTGTGGTTTAAGGAGACATCTCTATATAATGGGACTCGTGCCTGACCCCTTTTGTAGAGTTTGTGAGACTGAGGAGGAAACACCCATGCATCTGATGACGAATTGTTTGGGTTGTGAGGAGATTAGGTTTAGGACCTTCGGCCGGAATAGGATATCGGTAGAGGATCTTAAGCTGTGTCCTTTTAAGGTTTTGGTCCGATTTGTTCGGTCTATGGTGAAACTTAGATGGTTAAAACCTGGGCCTGGATTTTCATTCTAGTCCCAGTGGTTGTTATTCTTTAGGGGTAGCTGTATGGGACCTGGGAGGCTTTGGATAGCGTAGGTTTGCCCTCCCCTTCTGCGAATAATAATAATAATAAATCTGCATAAACTCATTAAATTTTATTCTGTAAAGTCATAGTTCCAGTTAAGCGATTTTCTTCAAATTTGGAATTCTATCCGTGCTCCCAATGTATAATTAATATTACGTAGGTAGTAAAATCATATATTTTACTTTAGAAATGGCCCATTAGAGAAAAGTAAAACATTACGTCAGAAACCCATAAAAAAAATCAATTTCTCCCGGAAAATATTTCAAATAAAAGTAAAATGCAAATTGTGTGTATGAAACACAATATATAGTGACATAACCTTATAACCACCCCTAATATATACAACCAACAAGTGTGAGTGTAACAGAAACATTACGTTGAAGGGAACTGTCTACACGAATTTGGTGAATTTGCTCTGACGATGGATGAAAATCCGAAACCGGTCAGGAACAGTATAAATATGCATGCTACAACGGTTACAACACCAGAAGTTGTCCAACATTGCGGACCCATCCACATATTCAATATGTGTATGAAGTTTAATGAAAATTGTTGGCGCCTTATTCGAAAAAATGGCGAAAAACTGAATGAAAGAAAGAAAGAAAAAAAATCATTAAGTAAAGTCGCACATTCGTGTGGTTGTATCAAATTTTTGTGCTTCCTCGTACGATTTTTTGTTTTGTTTTGTTTTTGAGTTATTTTGTTCACAAGCACAAACCCATACACAGACCATTCGCTAAATATATTTTTTTGTTTCGTACTGAGTAGATCTCAAAACGTGTGTATCCGATGAAAACTCAATTTCGAAAAATCTGACAAGATCGCAATACTTCCTCTTAAGAGAATATAACCATCTGGTGTTATTCACTCAACAACATTATCTTTCTCTAAATGTTCTCTATAACTTATTTGCATCAAACTTGGAACTTTTCACTAAATGTTAAGTTGGCTTCAATAATTAAATGGGTGGGAGAAAGTACAATAAAGTTTTAAAGTTTTAAACAAGATGTAGTTAGAACTTCAATGTTTAAAGAAACTCATAGCTGTCTTTAATTATTAACAATTAATTTTTAATATTTATATAGCTGTTAGTATCGTATAATATAATGAAATGACTTTTTAAAAGAAGAAAGCCGAACCGTTCACCTTTCCTTCACAATACCCTAAAATGAAGTGTTCTCAGCAATAACTTGCACGTAGGAAAACTTGCACGTTTATGGTGAAGAGAATCGTGAAAGTATGTTTTTTGTTTTTGAGAAAACTCACGAAAAATGAAAAAAAAAAAAAATCAGAGTAAAATTATACTTCCAGATGAACGATTTTGCTGTTATTGAGTTACTGGCCACAGACACAAATCTGACACGAATTTACAGCGATAAGAGAAAAATAAAAGTTAGAAAATGTTATATTGAAAATGTTTGTTATATTAATAATATTATGGAGAACCCATATAGGCGGAGATGATTTAAATTTTGGTAAATATAACATTTGATATATTAAAATTTTACAAGTAAGATAAGAGCATAAGGATGAGGAAATGAGTGAAGAATATTAATTAAGATATGTTTAATATTAATAAGAGAACTGAGGAAGGGGTTATATGTATGATAAAGGGTAAAGAACAGTGCCAATGGGGGCGGGGAAGGCGGGCGAGGGAATTGTTAAAAGTGGAAAAGGGATGTTGATGTAAATAGAAAGAGGGAAGAAGAGCACAGGGTCCAGGAAGAGGGAAGTGCGTGTGTCTCGCTGGGTACAGAGAGAGATATACCAATTAAAAGAGAATCGATTTAACTAACACATGAAGAGTGGTGAAGACGAGCGTGTATAGCGCGGGGAGCGCCTAGTATTCCGGTTCTCCGGCAGTAGTTATACACCAAACTTGCTACTGCCAGTTTCACTCATTACCCTAGATATTGGCAATTCCCAAGCAATCCCCCTTAATTAAGCATATTTCAGTATATATATATATATATTTCAATATATATATATATATTGCTAACCAGGGCGGTGGAAGGAAGTATGGTATTTTTTGAAGGAGGTGTGTGGGAGAGAGAGAGACGGACGGTCTTGTTGTAATATAGTGAAGTGTTCAGGGAGGAAGAGAGGAATAGAGTGGTAGAGAAGGGGGAATATTGCTGAAGTACTGTCTATGTTTGTTAGATAGTATAGTAGTGTATGGTGCGCGCGCGGCGATGCTATTGCAATGCTGAACGAATGAGTTAACGAAGGGGTCTCTGCCGGGCTTGGCTTGCTCTAACCGCCTCTCCGCCTGTCTCTCCTTCTACACCTACAGACAAGGAGACCCCCGCGGTGTGGGGCGGGTTAGAGGGGTTAGCGCGAGTTATACATTCTGTGTGTGAGTGTGTGTGCGTGAACAGAGACGATAGAGGAGTTGTGTATGTGTGTGCAGTACAGAGTGAGTGACATTCCAATAACCGAGTCTGGAAAGCTGTAGCAATGAACCGTGATTAATGGTTTAGCTCGGTTAACAAGGGGCAACCTTTCTAATTACCACCCACCCAACAATTTATTGGTTATACACAACCACTAGTACCCATAGGGTCCCCCCCTGCCGCCGTTTTACCCCTTTCGTCCCGCCAACCCCCCCGCCACTCCACCAACAAACTAACATAGTATTGCTAGACGGTGAGAGAGAGAGAGAGGGAGACCTCATTTGCCTTTCCCCTATATTGAACTTCAAGTCCTCTTCTCCTTCTACAGCTTTACAACCAGAGTGGTATATAGCCATTGGGTTATGCCTTTTACGCAATGCGCTCCCTTTTATACTTTTGCTTCTTTCTAACAAAACTTTACAAAACCCTCGTCCCAACACATAGAATTACTTCACATTTTTCAAATAAACACCATAAAATCTGTTGTGAAATACTCACAAAATCTTCACTTTACAGTAATTCTAGAAGGCATGATTCATAAATTTGCTCAATAATGTGGCATTTTTACTAAATGTTATAAGGGGTCATGATAGCTGAATGGTTGATAGCTGAATGGTTGATAGCTGAAATGTGTTGTGGGTATTGGGTTCGATTCACGGTCTTGGCCTTGTATGCATTAATATTTAGTAGTATACAGTAAAATGTGTCTGCTGCAGTGGAATTTTCGTGGGTTTGGCAGAGGAAAAACTTAGTAGAGAATAGGACTCTGACTGAACACTGATATATTAATTAACAAACAAAGAACTGCATGGACATTAGTGAACCGATATAGAAAGTGGGGAGCTTCAGTAGAAATGACAGACCGAACTAGCAGAGTATTGGTGATGGTCATGTTTTCTTGAAGACTGTTCATACATGACTGAATTGTGAACTGATTAAGTCTAGGTAGGCCTTGTTTTATACTTGTGGAACAATTCCCTTATTTCTTCTTCTAGATCTCCTAGGTGTTGAGGTAGTTGGATCTTGATCTCTCCTAGATAGGGAGACGCGTTAAATATCATATGACGTGGCGGATGACGTAGAAAGTTAGGTGGATTGCTTTACATTTGATATTCCACCTTCGTCTACTCGACACCTGATCGGTAGTTACGACTAAGCCCACCTGAAAAAGTAGGCACTGCTGTCCTAGTTCCTTTAAATTTCCCGAAATTATAATGACGTTCACAAAAGAGGGAAGCCTAACATCTCACTTTCCGACAAAAGTAACTCTGCTGAATTTAGTTACTCATATTTTTTATCTTCAAAGTTGATCTTTTTAGAAAATCGTTTGTCTTTTTTTTAGAAAAAAATCGTGTCATACTCTTATCTAATTGTCCGAAATGTTCATGTTACATCCTTCTTTCCTGAGCGGTTTCGTATTTTCATCCATCGTCAGAGCGAATTCACCAAGTTCGTGTAGAGAGTTCACTTCAACGTATTGTTTCTGTTGTACACCACTTGTTGGTTATATATCGACATATATGTATATGGACATATATACAGATATAATACATATACATATATATACATACAGATATATACGTCTGTATACTTATATGTCTATATACAACCAACAAGTGAGTACAACAGAGACATTACGTTGAAGTTAACTCTCTATACGAACTTGGTGAATTTGCTCTGACGAAGGATGAAAATCCGAAACCGCTCAGGAACATAATGCATGCTATGAGGATAAAATACCAAATAATTTATTGTTTAACGGAAAAATCTGGTGTGAACTACTCACACGACTTTCCCCCACTCCCACAATATGAAATGATAAATTTTCTTCAAACTCAAATTTTACAGTCTTTAAATAAATATAGGGGTGGCGGGGAGAGGGATAAGTACCTGCCTTACTAATCTTGGCAGTTAGAGAAATGATGATACAGCGCACCAAAAAACACTGAACCAACTCCATAGAACATTTGCAATTTAACCAATAAATTCCGCACAACTATCCAAAATCAATTTTTGTAGAACAATATTTCAATTAAAAGTGGTACGTTTACATTTGTACAGTTAGCATACTAACTTTAAAGGAAGTCGTTATCCCGGGAAGATTCCCAAAAACTCTAAAACCAACTCTGTAAAGTGGTATTTCCGGTTAACCGAGTTTCTTCAAATTTAGAATTCTAGCAATGCTTCTAATTTATATGCAAATTATATAGGTGGCAGAACTATAATTATTGTATTGAAGTGGTACTTTATAAGGAAGCGTAACGGTAGTGCTCCCTCCCCCGACAAGAACTTCTCAAAAAATCAATTTTTCCTGCGGGTTTTTTGAAAAAAATTTGAAAACTTGCAAAAAACGATACATTAAAGTCCGTACTTCTGGTTGATGGATTTCGCTCAAAACTTTCGTGTCAAATGCACTGACACACATGCAGAGACCATTCGCTAAAAATTTTTTTTTTTCGTACTTAGAGCACCTCAAAACATGTATTTCCGGTGAAAACTCAAATTTCAAAAATTTGTCACGAACGCAATAGGAGTAAGAGAAAGTAAAAAAATAGTGTTTATTTTTTTCGATATATCCCTTTGATAATTAACATCATAATGCACAAAATAATACGCCTATTCTAAGTAAAGTTAATAATATAAATTTAATTGTAGTATATAAATACTGGGCACAAATTTAGACACCGAATAAAACAATATTATTTTAGTAATACAATGAAGTTTACTGTATCAATATTATCATTATTAATTTTAATTAATACGCTAATAGAGGATGTTTGCTCAATATAGAATACGATATTTATTATAAAATATTTAATATAGTGGGCACTTGATTCCCTTCCCGCCTCCTAATAATAATTAATTTATAAAAGTCAAAATATGAATGTTTTAATTAAAATGACTTTCAAATCGTCAGGCCTTAAAATTATGAGGAGGTGTTTATACGGCAATGGCCAGAGGAGAATTTTTAAAGTAATTAAAGAATTCTTTATATCCTCTACGTTACGGGAACGTTGAAGGGAAACAAATTTTCTACCCGAAACGTAGAGCAAATCAATAATTTATTCATTTATTTATCATTGCGTATAAACTAGTATTTTATTTGTGATTAGGCAAACCATGTTGACGTCTTTGTATTGCAGGAAAGTCGTTTAAACTTTCAATTTACTTAAGTCGGAATTTTTTCGGCGTTCATAATGGAATCGAGAGTTTAAATGACTAGGAAATCCTGGAATGAGTTTTATGATTAACAGGACTAGTTCTTGATCTGGTCATCGGTGGCTATTTATTTAATTTTTAACTGCAAATGCATTGCCTAGAGATATCCCCTGGCAAGAAGGATTCGACTTACGCAAGAAAGAGATTATATGAAATCATAATAATATTAGAGATTATTTTTCGGATTTAATGATTATGGCCTTGCTTTTAGTTACTGTTTATTTTATATTTAAGGGTATCGTAGGAAAAATCAATTTTTCTCTGAGATAAACCCTAAAATAGTGGTACAAAACATACATATTTTCAAATATATTTTGACTTTATATATGTTTAGATTTCTACTGTCTTAGGAATTGAAGTTAAAAAATTGTATTAACATAAATAGTGAATAGAATTGGTTTGTCCAGTTGTAAATGGAAATTGTAATATCCAGCGAAATTGATTTAGCTCCTTGAAATGTGGTTGATTAGGAAACTTGCATCATAGTAGTCCATGGGGAAATCCCCCAGGGAATTTTAAGATAAGCTCTAACTTTAGCCAAGGGGAACCAATGTCACCGATATTAGCAAGGGACAATTAGAAGATTGCCAATTAATTTTAGTGACAATCTGTGACAGTAGAATGGTGCAATAAGCAATAGCTTACGCCGATGACATGGCAATGCTAATAAGAACTCAGAAAGAGCTAAAATTAGCCTTTTGGTTGGATACATTACTGGATACGAAAGTGGCTTGAGGAAACATCCCTCAAGATCAATTCATGCTATGTAGATACTGTTTTATAGAGTTTGTGTGCAGTGAAAGAAACACTCATTCATCTTATACAGATTGCTTGGGTTATGAGGAAATTAGATTCAGGACTTTCGGTCGGTACAGGATGTCTGTGGAAGAGCTTAAACTGTTTCCACTTAGAGTGATTGTCCGATTTGTTCGGATTATTCAATATCTTAAGTAGATTGGTTCCGGATCTGGTTTTTGTTCTAAACCCCGCCTGTTATTTTGGTGTAGCTACTTTGGGCCTAGAGGGCTTTGGATAGCGTAGCCACTAACCCACTAACACTTAATAATAATATTATTGAAGTAAAACCTATAATAGGTCGCGACAAAGTTGTAGCAGAGCGAATAAACTAAATTTGATTAAGCCGTCTAGGACACATGAGCTTGGGTGTATCAAAAGAAGACGTAGTCTATTTACATAGATAGGAGATAAATGCGTAATATTCATTGTATCATAATGTATGGAACAGTAGGATGGGCCAATGAGATTGTAGATTTATACCATCATACATTATTGTTTGAAGAAATAAGTAGATAGTTGGTTTGTTTGTAGTATACGTATATAACCGGTCTCTTCTCCTCTTAGAGAAAATTGTTAATTAACAAAATGAGTGTTTCTTAGTCTGAGGATGAGTTGGGTTAGTTAGATAGCAAGAGAAGGAGGTAGAGTGGGGGAAGGAGAAAGTCGTATATACTCTAGAGCGCATAGAGTGACGTCTAATTAAAGTGCAAGAGTAATGGCGGAGGACTAATTTGCCGAAGGATCAGATGCTAATACCATGCGCTTCAGGATCTACTGGAGATAATACTGGAATTCTTCTCCCTCTCTCTCACACACACACAAACAAACCAAAACAATCCTTTAATTATCTTTAAAGATTAAAAACTTACACTCGTTCAATCAGTTCCCCCCCCCCATTCTTCTTGGTTATAGCCTATGAACTTCTAAATACTCGGTTCTTTGAAGTACCCTACTAATCAATTTCCACAGTATCTTATGTAATTAATTCCAACTTGTACAAAGAGTATATTTAATTGTGTAAAAAGCAATGTTTTAATCACGAGTTCAGTTTGCTTGTTCACTTAGGATAAACGAAATAACTCAAAACTATTATGTACTATCGATAATTACCAAAAAAATACGATGGCATTCGTATGTTTAGGAATACTTAAACACAAAATCGAAAAGAAATTTCAAACACTATTCCGTTTTAATGTATTCAACGGGGGGTTTCCTGTTGGGAGAAATGGACCCGGATCTTGGCGTCCCTGTGGGTACCTTAGCCTAACAACAGGAACCTTTGCACTGACACCTCCCCCTACATTCACACAGTACTGGACATAGATCTGCAAAGGTGGTTGAGTGGATTTAGTGATCCCTCTAGCAATCTCTAGCAAACCACCACATGTATTCCACTAACAATTACACATTGTCCACTTTACATAAAATATTAAATGAAAATTTTGCTCCTATGTCCTAACATACATATACAGGTGATAGGGGAACAAGTGGCAAGTAGTACCAACAGAGATAAGGTAGAGAACTTTGATGAACATTGGAATGATTACATTCTGTAGAGAGGCCAATTTTATTGAACAAATACAATAATTTTAACGTCTCAGATTCCTCATAAACACCAAAAAACAATGTTACAAATAAAAGTGATAGGTTTATAACTATGCAGTTAGTATTCCAAGTTTAAATGGAATCCATGTAGCCGTTTTCGTGGAAATTCCCCCCAAAAAAGTAAATTTTGTAAAATCGCATTTCCAATTAAGCGATTTTATTCAAATTTGGAATTCTAGCAATGTTTATAGTGTATATTAATATTCTACTGATGTTACGTTAGAGATAAGCTTAACGCTACTGTCCCTTAAGAACCCCCGAAAAAATTAAATTATCCCGGTTGAACGTTGCAAATAAAAGTAATAGTTCGTGCAAATAGTTAAAGAAAATCGTTGGAACTGTTTCCGAGAAAATCGCAAGAAAAATGAAAGTACAAAAAAATTGAGTAGAGGCGCACTTCCGGTAGATAGATTTTGTCCGTAACCTTTGTGCTAGATGCGGTGGTAGTCGCTAAACGGAATACCCAATTTGAGCTTGCTGCGATTTTTTCAGGTGTTTTGTTCACACAATACATACAGACCATTCGTAAAACAATTTTATCGCACTCACAGTGCCTTAAAACTTTTATTTCCGATGAAATCTCGATACCGAAAATTTGCCACCATCAGTTAGAGAAAATTTGTTGCATGTAAAAGCCATTAAGGGAGAAATACTCAATATACTGATGATAGGGGTCAATGCCCTGATAATTTCTTTCACTTATAATTCAAAATGTTTTGAAATACAATAAATAAAGATATATCTAAAAATTTAAGATCATTGTTTCAAATTCTTATTGCAAACAGAATGATCAACCTAAATGGAATATTGTAATAAAAAGTAATAAGAATTCAAGGTATGCTAAGGTATATATGTGTATATATTGATAGTCAGATATAGTGTTGGTGTGCGCTATAAATATTGTCCAAGAATGGGGTACACAGTTTTGCTTATTTGTTGAGTAGCGGACGATGTTTTACTTGTTTAACACGGAGAGTGCATTTCGTAGTTAGTATTATATATATTTATTCTGCTGACTATATAAATATTTATTGCGTTAACATTTCAGTTACATGATATTCCACTAGATCTAGCTAGTGTTGCATCTTTATATTTTACACTTTAAATCTTAAATTGTACGATGTTATAATATTTCAACTTCCTTCCCATTTATCTGTTACTTGATTAGCATCTTCTGTTTTATATTATGTGTATATAATATATATATATATATTTTTTTTTAAGTGGGTGAGCTTAATAGACGTTTACCTGTCATTGGACGGGTATTTCTAAATGCTGGTTTAAATTGATCGTTAAAATCTGATTGCGAAACACTCACTCAATTAACTCTTACTTGGAATTTTGCTGAATATGTAGATAAATAAAAAACTATAATAAACAGTTTTGAAGGGAGCATAACCTTTCAGGCTCTCTCAAAGCACATTAAAATCAGTTTTCATGGAATAAAGGTTATATATGTATAGGTCATTTCTACTTTCTCTTACTACTATAAGAGAAAGTGTTGCAATCGTATCAAATTTTCGATATAGAATTTTCACCGGAACTATATGTTTTTAGAAATTGGTCTGTATGTATGTGACATCAAAATAACTCAAAAATGAAAAATCGCAAAAAGTTCAAATTTTCCACCAAGGGACCCTGACAATAATAAGATTTTGAACAAAACCGGATAACCGGAAGTAACACTGCTGAATAGATTTTTCCATTTTTCTTTGCGATTTTCTAGAATATAGCTCCAGCATTTTTCTTTAAACTTGATGAATTAACTACATAATATATAAAGAGCTACAACTTTTATTTGAAACATTTTTCCGGGAAAATTCATACAAAAAGTTATGGGAAAGTGGTGGGGTTATATTTTCTTCTAAAGTGTTATTTCAGTTTATGTATATCATTTTATTATCTAAATAATTTTAATTGGAATTGGAATTAAATATGATTCCTAAATTCCGAGTTAGGAGAACATTTGTTAACCGGAAGCACGTTTTTATCAAATAATTATTTTCAATTTTTTTTTTAAAGATTTTCTCGTAAACGGCTTCAAGGATTTTCTTTAAATATGGTATATTAACTACTCTTATACAAAGGGCTATATAATTTTTATTTGAAATATTTCACTACGAAAAATTCATTTAGGGTGATTTTGGGGAAGGGCTGGGGTTATGCTTACTCTAAAATGCTGTTTTAATTTATTATACGATTCTATCACTCATATAATATTAATTAGAATTAAATATGTGGCCAAATTCCAAGTTTTGAAGAAACCGACAAAGCGATTTTATTAAACACTTTATACAGTTTTCTGCAATTATTGCTATGAAATCACCAACGGGTTTCATTAAATATCTATAGTAAATGTAATAGAGAGACCTATCACTTTTGTTTGAATTTTTTTCCGAGAAAATTCATTTAATGGGGGTTTTTAGGGAGAGGGAGATTTGCTTCCCCCGGCCACCCAAAGTCATTTTTATAAAGTTCAGATTCTTCCAGTCATGTATCTTGAAAGCAACTAACATCTGGTATGAATTATATGTTAGTACAAAATTAGTCAATTATAACTTGGTAAATCCCAGTAAGAGAAGATCGTCTGGGTGTTTCAAACCAGATTTTCTATTTCCTCTTAGTTTTAGCAAGAGAAATACTTCGATGGTGTCATATTTTCGATATAAAATTTTGACCGGAAATATATGTTTTGAGGTCCTCTGAGTACGAAAAAAATGTTTTTAGCGAATGATGTGTGTGTGTGTGTGTGTGTTTGTATTTGTGGCCAAAAAATGAAAATATTTGGGGTTACGTTGAGGTACTTGCCACCGCATCTGAGACGAAGGTTTCAGGCAAAATCCACTAACACATTGCAATTTATTTATATTTATTGTTAATTTATGTTAAAATTTTAAAATAATTATTGCATAAATTATTGTTAAAATTTTGTTGAACTCTTATATTTTTTTACTTAAAGGACATATGACTCAATGAATCAATATGAATCAATCATTATCGATTCTCTGGAAACAATTAATCCCTACATATATTTGGTTGACCTCTTAAGGGAGAGTTAAACATAGAGCAATCTACTTTACCAATTGACTATGCCTTATCATAGGTAGTGTGTTTATTGCCTATTTCGTATGGACTTTGCGATGTCATTTTTTTCAGTTTTACTTTATTCCCGCCTGTTGCTTCCATGTCATAAGTTGGCTAGTAATTATTCATAATTTTCTATCGCTTATGGAACGTCACATATACTGATCATCAAACTGTGTACTTAGCAACTCAACATAGCTGAGTCAACTCAACGTAGTTCAGCAGTTCTACTTTATGTTTTTTTTTTTTTTTTTTAATAAATTCCATTCTTCTCTTTTTTAAATGATTCATTGAGTTATTTTTATGATTAAATATAGCTTTTTATAAACAATAGTAGGCGATAATCGATAATTAATTAAATCATTTTTAGTTGAGTAGATTGCAAATGTAAATACAGGCTGCAGATGACAATTTAGTATCGAAACCGTCACTATGAGACAACAAAGTAGAATTATAATAATACTAAGGATTTGGTCACAACTTTCATTCTTTATGAATATAATAAAATATTTCTTTCTTTATGCATAGTTTTTAAAAGATGTCTTCATTCAGTGGCTAATAAGGAATTAGAATAAAATTAAAAAAGAAAAAAGAAGAAAGGATAAATACACACAAAAAAAAGAAAATGAAGAAAAGGAGAGCAGTAGCGGTTGTAAATCAATCAGAAGGTGGGCCGGCCGTTTGTTTACCGGATTTGGGCCCCCGGACAAGGGTGGCGAATCTGTCTGATTAGGGTGGTCCATTGGCGGCACTCCAGGAACACAGTGCCGCCTCCGCCTATGCGTGTCCCTAGCCACCACAACACTTTACCTAATTGTCCCAGTGGCCTTGTCCATACCCCTAGTTCGTCTTCTATCCTTTCGCCACTTCTATACCGACATACACACACACACACACACACACACACACAGCCATAACCCACGTATATCCCTGCCCCCCCCAAAAAAACCAAATCCACTACTAGTGCTGCTCTCTTGTTTTCAACCTGTAAATTTCACACCACCCTAAACTGTTAGAGGTTGGTCATCGTAAATTACTTTAGTCCAATTCACTTTACTATTTTTTCTCTTTTTCTCTTTTTTTTTTTTCATTCTTCACACATGACATTTCTATTTAATGCTTAAATTTATCACAAAATTTATGGTCCTTTTTTTTTTTTACTTTCTCTTATTTTTTTCACAATTAATGCTACTTTTTACTTTCTCTTTTACTTGTTCTAAATTTTTTTTGATTCGGTCAAATTTTCGAAATTGAATTTTTTGCCGAAATTAAAGTATCGAAGCCTTCTAGATCCGCAAATTTTAGCGAATGTGCAAAAACCAGGACTGCGACATTACTGCATAGCTTTTTTTTCTGTTTTAATCCTCTGAGAATCTCACACTCAGTACACGAATTTTAATGAAAATCATCGGAGTAATTTTAGAGAGAATTATTAGAAAGAATAAATGACAATCTGGTGTGATACAATCACATGACTTTCTCTTACTGCTAATAATAGTAATTTTATAGAAAAATTTTGTCGTAGTATGGGGGAGCGCTTTCTGGCTCAATTTAAAGCTTGTAACGGCAGTTTCAATTTTGACCTAACCTACAGGCCCCTGGAACTCACCTAACTGGCCTAAAATCAGTTTGTCCGGTAAAATATTTCAAATAATAGTTACGGAATTGTGAGCATTCAAAGTTTAGAAAAAATAAATTACAAAAAAAAAAAATTCTGCGAAATCGCACTTTCGGTTAATTAATTTTCTTCAACTTTGGGATTCTATCATTGCTTTTCGTGTTTATTAATATTAAATATGTGGTAAAACGATAAGTTTATTGAAGTGATACTTTAAAGCAGCGGTCCTTTACCCGGGGGAAGGGGGTCCTACAGTTATAGAAGTGAGCCATAGATAAAAAATCGTGTGAATGAGGGACCACGGTGAGAATGGAAGACATAGAAGAAAGCAAAGTGTTGCATAGAAGATTTTATTTTTGAACCTTCTCAGATTTAGCTAGCAGAAAAAACGTAATAATACAATGCAGGAATATAGAAATAAAGCAGCCATTAAAGCCTAAGAATTTCCACATAGCGCCTTCAGCATTTTCTTCTTGCATCTTGAAACACGTGGAACGGGGGGGGGAGCAAGTCTGGAAGTATTTGCATGGACGGCGCCTGCTGTAGAACAGGTGGAGCCACGGGAAAAACACAATGTTAAAAGGGGGACATGTACGGAAATCGGATAGCATACTGTTATTACGTCATAACCTCAACCGCTCCACCCTAAATCAGTTATTTCAGAAAAAAAATGTTTCTAATAATAGAATCTGGTGGAGTTACTACAGGAAGTTTAAAGAAAATTGTTGGAGCGCTTTTTCGAGAAAATCAAGAAAACTGAAAAACTCAGCAAATCGCACTTTGGGGTGATGGATACCCTAAATCTATGTGTGTGTCTGGTGCCGGTGGTACGGCCAAGTTTGAGCTTCCGCGACTTTTCATTTTTGAGATATTCTGTTAAAGCACACACACACACACACACACACACACACACACACACTCTCACACACACACTCTCTCTCTCTCTCTCTCTCTCACACACACACACACACACACACACACATACAAACCATTTGCTAAAAACATTTTTTTTTGTATTCGAGGAACCCCAGAACATTATTTCCTGTGAAAACCGAATTTCGGAAATCTGGTTCGATCGCATTATTTCCTCTTACTGGGAAGATGTAAGAGGAAGTAACAAAAGGGAATAGAAGTCAATAAAGTTCAACAGTTCTTTAATGATTAATTAGATACAGATTGTGATAAAAAGGGGCCAAAAATATAAATAAAAAGGAACAAGAAATACAGAACACCGAAAAGAGATTAAGTTAATGAAGAAAATACTGCATAATTGCTAAGTTGATTTTAAAGCTTCTTTTTTTTTTTTGTAAACTTTGTGCTTTCTTTTCCTTTTTTTTTCTATACCTGTCCTTTTTTATTTTTTAATAATAGCAATGGTTGTTAAAAATTCTTGGTAAAATACTTAGAAAGAGGGATGTCTGTTTGTTTGTTTGTACAGTTTGGCTTTAATTAGGTGTCTGCATTTGAAAGTAACTAAGATTGACAAGTTTTATGTTAAAACAGGCGTGTTTTAATTAGGAATCCAATTTAATTGGTTAATTGGGATTTGGACAAGAAGTTATATACTGAATATGTGTGTGTGTGTGCTTGTGCTTGTGTGTTCAGTTTCATCATGTATGTTTGTGTGTGCGTTATAATATATATATATATATAATATATATATATATAAGTAGTTTAATATAATTGGATGTATGTTACCTCTTTGTGTAATACATGCACACACGCACACATACACACAGGTTTTACTTATATTTCCAAATAGAAGAAGGAGAAGTTAAAAGAGAAATAGAGGGAAATACTAAAGAACATTCAGTAAGAAAAAGAGAGAGAGCGAGAAAGCAAGCAGAGTTAGAGAATAGTAAGAGAATTTCCTTAATTAGTAGAACAGAGTACCCATTCGTTTCTTCTAGATTAGTAAGAAAGGAAGAAGGAGAAGAAGCAGAGGATGAAGAAGAAAGTTGGTAGAACAACACCCTCTTGTACTTGAGACGGGGGTAGATGGCAGAGAACCAGAAGTGAAGGGTAAATTCCCTCCTACTCTCTCACTCTTACACACTCTCTCCAGACAAGAAGATATACGGAGAAAAGGAGAGGTTTGAGTTGGGCCCAAGTAATTGGCAAGTGTTTGCTCTGTTGCTAATCAATGTCTGTGCAGCAAGGCAAAGATTTCCTGATTTCCTTATGTAATTAGCCGCCACCTCGTCCAGTCTCCTGTTACCTCCACTAACTTAGCAATACACAGACTTCACTGTTAACCATTTCTACAATTTCTTTTGGCCCCATTACACTTCTTTTATCTTCTTTCTTATATATCTAATAACTATCAGTAGTGAGAGAAAAAAACTGTTCTTTCCATTCTATTCTTATTAGTTATTACGTTGATTTAATCAATTTATTCTTGTTATCAGTTATTTATTTATAATTGGATGATTGAGCAACATTTGTCAGTATATTCATTCGCTAACTTGAAATAGTTGTTAAGGAAACAGACTGTATCTCTTGTTTACATCAAGTACATTTCTTTTATATTTTTCGATTGGGAATTTGTTTGTTTAATACTGAAGTTTTAAAACATATTTTAGCCCCTATCCACTTCCATTTACAGGACTAGGGAAAGAAAGGAAAAAACTGAATAAATATTTAATATTAAATATTAAGTAAGATTTGTGACTAGGTGCCTTTACTGGATATTCCAGACAATCTATTTGCCTTAAACCGAATTCCCAAAACAAAACACGCACCATAAACCCCTATTAACTAAACCTTAATAAGCAAGACCTAACTTATTCATGCCAATAAATACTCCCACTCCAATAAATACTGTCATATATTAAAATTATACTAAACAAGTCTAGTTCTTACTCATTCACACCAATAAATACTTTCACTTCACATACTATTCTATTATCTACTTAACTCAATATACTACTTACTCAGGATGTGGAATATTTTAATGTAAACTAAATCCTTACATTCTAAACTGCATAACTAGTCTCTGCAATCCCTCCTTGAATGACTTCCTGTTACCTGCTAAATGGATCCACCTATTACACTTACCAGTCCAATCGTGGTCGGAGGCGGGTAGCTACTTATATACTGTATTTACTAACACATATTAATATTCAATCAAATTCCAAGGCCAATAGTGGGAATCGAACAGTACCACATAACATCTTTGCTTTACAGCCCGTCTGTTAACCACTCAGAAATCGTGGCGCTTCAAAATAAGTTGAGTGCAAAAATAAGAATATTTCTAGAAATAATTTCTAAATAAAAGTATTTGGGAAAATCGAGGAAAGCTGGAAAAAAAATTGAATTTAGTATAATTTCGTATTTTCGATTAAAATACTTCATCTTACGGAACTAAGAGAAAGTTGAAAAAAAATCTGCTTTGAAACACTCACACGACTTTATCATTGAAAAATTGTCCTAAAGTGGCAATTTTTAATTTCCTTCATACCTTATGTACTAATTGCTTGGTATATATTGGTAATAACGTACTTATATTGGATATATGGTATCATTGTGAGAAAACATAGCGCGCCCAAACCCGACCTAAAATCATCTTTAACTAAAACATAAATATTATAGGCTAAATGTTTTATTAGGAAGTTTGAAGAAAAATGTAAGAGTTAGAAAACTGAAAAAACGCAATATGAAAAATTGCCCTTTTTCTATTGGTAAATTCTAATAGTGGTGGAGCTTAAACAGAATACCAAGTTTTACCGTCCTGCAACTTTTCGTTTCAGAGATATTTTCTTTACACATTTAGACCATTCGTTGAAAGCATTTTTACTTTCTCTAACTGCCTCATTTCTCTCTCTCTCTCTCTCTGTCTAATCAAGATTTGTACAACTGCATAACTCACGCAACAAGCTGCGACGGAATTTTTCTAAAACAGAGACGAACGGAATTTTTAGGTGAGTGTCGACTTGTCAGGTTAGAGATGTAAAATGGGAGCTTTGACTATGGTGCTTAGGATTTCAGCAGTTCCGTGTAATTCGAGTCCATACTGAGTCCATATTGAGTCCATGTAGCAGATAGTAGGGAATTGTGTAGTTAGTTGTCTTTTGTTGTGTAATGTGGGTTTTAAAAGTTTATCTAGTGTTTTTCTTTTTTAAACATTTTATATCGGTAATTTAATTCACTTCGTTTGAGTCGTGTTTAATTCATTTCTTTGAGGATTTCATGTTAATCGTCTGTCTAGCTGGAGATCGAAATAGCGGACATTAATGATGATTGGGAGAAAAATATGGTTTTGTGAATTTGTGTTGGTTAACCTTCATTTTCCACTTCCGAAGCCACGATTCAAAGAGATTGAGAGGGATTTGATGATCACGATTAACCATGACCGACTCCACTCCACTGTATTGGGGGAAAGATTCAGCAATGTTGAAGGTGGCTGTGTTGGTATATGATGGGAGAAAGATTTAGTTTTGGAGTTTGCCACGGAAAAAAAAAAAATTAGATCACCATTTTGTAAACAGAATTTACAAAATTAATCAATGAAAAGTGTGGAAAAACCGACGATTTAGACTGTAAATAATATTTATTAGTATGTTCTCTGTTTAGTTTAGTTTGTTTAAAAGATATTTACATATTATGAAGAATATTATTAGAAGAAATAAACTCTGTCTCTACTCTAATTTGTTGGTGATGGAGATCAAACTCTTTGTAATTGAATTCTGTCTAATGATATTAGAAAAACTAATGAAAAGTGAAGCAAGCTTACTGGTGCACTACTTTATACTAAAATATATAAATAAAAAAAGAAACTAAAAATAAATTAAATTAAAGAAAGAAGATGGGATCACCTAGAGGAGACTATTTTACAATTCAGTTTACTACCAGTTGTATATATTAACATTCCTCCATTTCAAGGATGGTAAACTAAAGATTATATAAATAACTTTTACAATTTATATATCCAATATAATATCAAGGATATATATATTCTCTTTAATAAACATTATGGAAAACATTTCAATTTTTGTTTTGCATTTAATTTAAAACACTTATTTTTGAAGTTAATTTGTAGAACATCACCTTCAATGTTCAGCTTGAATTGAAAATGTGGTGATACGTATAATTTTTGGTATTTTAATGGAGTCTATATTAAAAAAAAAAAGAAAAAAAAAGCAGGATACTACATAAATATAACTTTATAAAACTACAACACGCACACATATATATATCTCACAAACACACACCCACTCTATATATATAACATTAAATAATTCAAGTTTATCTCGATTCTTTTAAGCATTATATGATTCTCTCGTCAAAAACAAATCTGAACTTTTCAGTGACATAGACAAAAATCTAACGTACCCAGCCCCCTCCCACAAGTTTGTTATGACTTGTCAATTTGTCGTGATAAATTAGTGACTTTCCCAAAACTTTTTTCTTTTTTATTTGGTGAGAGTTTATGTGTGTGTGCGTATGTGTGTGTGTGTGTGCGTATGTGTGTGTGTCGGCAGCATAGCTCAAAAACAAAAAATCGCAGAAAGTTCAAAACTTAACTTTCCATTTCGGTATCATCATGGAATCCGACAGTAATTTGTCTCTCAAAATTCCTCCACCGGAACTTCCACTTTACTGAATAGATTTTTCAATTTTCCAGCGATTTTCTCGACAGCAGCTCTAAAGATTTTCATCTGGTATTTTATCCGTCAAGCATATTGATTTTGTTCCAGACCGGTTTCGGATTTTCATCCAACGTCAGAGCAAATTCACCAATTTCATGTGGAGAGTTCACTTCAACATATAATGTTTCTGTTACACTCACACTTGTTGGTTGGTATATACGTGGGAAGGTTATAAGGCTATGTTACTATGTGTGTGTGATTCATGACAAATTGGAATTATTGTAAATTATGATTAGACATTAAAAAATAGTGTATAATAAATAGCATGTTTTGAAGAATACTTTATAAATAAATTTTAATATTGTTTTTAAGTATACTCAGTGTTTTATCAAGTCACTTTTATTAGGGAGGGGCAGTAAGTTATTTCAGGAGTATACTGTACTATTAAGAGTAAATAAATTTTAAAGAAAGGCAATAGAAATGTTATCGATGTCAAAAGCTCCGATATCGAAGAAAATATGTAAGTAAATTGATATGTATAAGAAGGTTGGCAGCAAACTGCAAATTAGGGATGATATTAAATTAAATAATAGAGGAAATGAAATGTATGCGTTATTATTGATAATGCTTATTTTAAATTATATTAATTTATGTTTAAAGTACATTAAGAATAGTTATTGTGGTGGTTGGTTCCGCAGAGCTGGAAGCATCAGATACATTAAGAATATGTTGAGAAGATGTGTTGGCATTTGTAAAGGTATTTTTAATAGGGCACGGCTTAAGATTTTAAATTGCGGACCCACTCACATTTTCTGAAGATTTTCTTTAAACTTGTTACATTAACTACACGCGCAGTGAGCTACAACTTTTATTTGAAACATTTCTCTGAGAAAATTCATTTAAAGTGGTTTTTAGGCGCAGGGCAGGATTATATTTTGCAATAAAGTGCTATTTTAGTTAATTATACAATCTATAAACTAATTAATATTGATTTGTTAAATATATTTTCAAAATACTGAGTTTGAATAAAATCGGTTGCCAGCGGTACGGGCGTTTTTACTAAAGTTATTTCAGTTTTTCTACGACTTTATCCATAAAATACCGATGGATTCCATTAAATTTGTTAAACTATGAGTGCAGACATGCGTATATTCCTTGTATTGGAAACTTTTGCCGAGCAAGTTCATAAAGATGTTATGGAGGAGGAGTGTATGGTTCCTATCAAAAAAGACATTTTATTAAGTTTATATTCTCCAATTGATGTGAAATTGAAGACAAGCAAACATTTGGTAAAAATGATTAGTTTGATGAAAATTTGTCAATTATAGTTCTGTAAACTGCAGTAAGAGAAAGTCGTGTGAGTGTTTCACACCAGATTTGTTTTTAGTTCCGGTACGAATTGTGTGAAACACAAAAATGAAACTTATAAGACATGTGCGTATTGAGGGCAAGCATATCTGAATAATTATTGATTTATTTAGCTGTAGAATAATGATGTGATTCTACGGATTAACTCAAACAATAAAAGTAAGTTTTAAATCTATAATGAAAATTTAATGTGATGCTTTATCATTTATTACACTCTGAGAAAATAAATTAAAAAAAAAAAGAAATAAAAGATAAAAATAAAGTTCTGTCTTATTTCTACGGCCTAACCATTCACACAATTGATCGCCTCATTAACTTCTCCTTATCAATAACTACTTCATCTTTTATATAAAGTTTAATTGCGTTTTGGCCATTCATTAAAACTTTACTCTGGTACAAGCTCTTTACTTCGTTCAACCAATCTTTTGTGATTTCTTGCTGGAAAAAGCAAACAAACTCAATAATTTATTCTTTTTACTTTTCTTTTTTTTATACAATAATCTAAAATATTGTTTTATTTATAAATATATATTGAGATTACTTCATCTTCTAGATTATTTTTCTAAAAATTAATGCTTATTTTTAAATCTAGGAAGTTATATTTTATTTTTGATTATAACAATGATATCAGGAGATATTTTCCGTGATAGCCTGCTTTTTTTTGTGCTCATGGACCGGTTTCTGGTGTTCTCCCATCATCAGAAATGTTTTTGTCAAAACAGCCTTGATTAAACAATTTTTGCCACTGTTTTGACAAAAACATTTCTGATGATGGGAGAACGCCAGAAATCGGTCGATGTCCACAAAAAAAAAGCAGACTATCACGGAAAATATCTCTGATGCTTTTCCAGCTTTGCAGAACCAACCGCAACGAATTGGAGTAGATATTCATCTTTCCTCCTTTACTTTCCCTCACTGCCCTCCAGTCTACATTAATTTATAAATTTGTGAATATGGCTTGTGAACAAATTATTTATCATCTGACACGAAGTTTCAGATCAAAAGATCATCCATTCAGGAAATGCAACTTTACTAATGTCAGTGAATAAACTATATATTATCATGAAAGTTATTCTATCTGATTTGTGACCTCTCTAAAACATGTTTTTCCAAGTAAATTGATTTTTAAAAGGTTGTGGGGCGCTGTCAAAGCTTTTCTCTAAAGTTCTATCTCAGTTCAATTTAATGCCTATCTGTAAAACAGTAATAGGCATTAAAAGCATTGCTAGAATACGAAGTTTATATAAAAGAAAACAAAATTAAAACGGTCGACCGATTCGAAGAGCAACTTTATTGAATAATTATAAATATTTCGGAAAATTTGCAAATATGTCTTCAACGATTTTCTTTGAACTTGAAATCCTAACTGTTCATATAGATACGTCTTTCACTTTTACTTTCACATACTGCTTATTAGAAGAGCTGAAGTATTACGTTCGTAACAAACTTTCTAAAATTGAGTTCTTACCGGAAATACATGTATTGAAGTCCTCGGAGTCCGTAAAAATGGTTTTTAGAAATTAGTTTATGTGTCTCACCAGCTTAATTCACAAACAGAAAATCGCACACAGTTTGAAAATCATGTTTCAAGTTTTCCTGCGTGTTTACGTTTTTCAGATACTGAAAACTGTATTTTTGAATATTTGTATGATCTCTTATAGAAGTAAGAGAGTAAGTAAAAATTGCAGAATATTACTATTTACATTTAATCTATGAACCTATTACTTAACATATTATGTAAATACGTAACACTATCTTATCATAATGCTTTGATAAAGCAGATTAGACAGATATCTCCGCTTACATTTATGTTTGTATAGGTTATTAAGTAAGAGATAGGTGAGGGTGAATGGTTTAGATTTATATAGATTATTGGGTTAGTTTATAAGCTTTACCGTCAGAGAGAGTTTAGTACATAAATGTTGTTAGTGAGTGTATAGTAGATATTCCAGTGGAATAGTAACTGAGAGTGAGTTACTAATGTTTGTGAATAAACTATATATCTTCATGAGAGTAATTCTACCTAATTTAGTGACCTCTCTAAAACATTAAAGTTTATGCATATGTACAACCTTATGTATAAAGGTTTATAGATTAATGTTAGATAAACGTAAATTCTGGTCCAGAATCAGTACCTAAAGTCTTCAGGCATTTGGACCTATATTGGGTTAGGGACTTTGTATAGAACATACTGTTTGAAAAGGGTGTGTTCCTAGATAACAGTTTACTATGCTGGTAATAGGATGAACCTGGGAAACATATATATATATATATTTCAACGGTAGTACCCCATATTCCCCGACCACCTCATCTCCGCGCCTTTAACGAATCCCCTCCCTTCCTATGCATATATTCCTCCATGGGTTTAAATCATGTATAAGACTAATTACCTCGTATGAGTAATAATTAATTAGTATATCAGTGGTATAGAGAGAGCTAGAGAGAGAGAAGGTCTTTGTGTTACCATGTTTACTGATAGTAATTGGTAACTCGTCCCCTATCATCCATGATGACGTGTGCTGTTCCAGGTATATCCTGGCCCAAGCCTATATAATCTATCTCCTCCTGCTGCTACTCCTACTGAACAGATTTCCTTCATCTCATCTATACTGTGATACAATTGCGCACTTACTAACACATCATCTAGATTTCTATCCCTTTGTCATTTGTCTCACAAATATAATTAGCATTCATATACCACTTCTCATATGTATATTGCGCATAAAACAAAGCGCTTCAATTAAGTGATGAACTCATTCTAAAGAAGCCATTTAATTTTCTGTTATCATATATAAAAGTTTTACGATTTTCTTTGGTCAAACTATAGAAAATCATACTTTCTGCCAAAATAATTTTTGGCTTCACTTATGGCGGCTAAAAATGTTTGACATTAAAAATAAAAAAATCTATTTAACATGCATGTATAGATAGTAAAATACAATTATATATAAGATGACAAAGTTTCTTTAAAGTACATATTTCACTCAGTTGTCCTAACATTAATATAGTGGACGTGAGTTACATGTATTTATTTTGTTTAAGGAATTGATGTCTTAAGTATATTTTAAGAAATGTGTTTTTGTTTAAAACCATAAATATGTTTGTTGAGAACTCCTCTGTAATGGTTAATAAAACTTTAATACAGTTAAAAAAAATATATATATATATATTGGACGTGAGGGAGTAGGTACCAACCTACCAAACCATACAGACAATGAAGTAATTATATTGTAGACCAGAAGAGCGCGCCAATAAGATTGAACAGTCGCCGTATATAACACTTTGATATTCATAAATTACGTAGAACTATCTAAAAAAAATTATTTTTTAATGTTTCAAATAAAAGTGATTATCCTTGCAGATGGTATTCCCAATTTAAAGGAAATCCTTCTAGTTGATTTCGAGAAAATTCTAATCAAACTCAAAAACCTAATTCTGTAAAGTCACACTTCCAGTGAATTAATATTATTTAGATGATGGAATGGTGTAATAAACTGACATAACACTTTAGAGGGAACCTAACCCCCACCTTTCCCTAAAAGTGCCCTTAAATGAATTTTCCTTGAGAAAGGTTTCAAATAAAATTCGTAGCTCTTGTATTGTAGTTGATATATAAAGTTTAAAGAAAATCGTTGTTTTTGAGAAAATTGCAAAAAACTGAAAAAAAAAACCATTCAGTAAAATGGCATTTCCGGTTGAACGATTTTTTACGAAAAGCTTATTCTCAAATCTCCTGGTAGCATTTTAATAAAGTACATGTGTTTATTATTAAGTTTGAACATTCTGCGATTTACGTTTCACACACACACACAGACGCAGATCAATTGCTAAAATCCATTTTTTTGGATTCACGGGACCTCAACACGTGCATATCCGAGAAAACACTCAATTTAGGAAAATTTGACACAATTACAGTATTTCCTCTTACTAGGAGTAAGAGAAAGAAAAAGTAGATAAATATACACAAAATAATAAACTATGGTAATAATAATATCAGAAATATTAAATGTAATGTTAAATAAATATATATAATAGAGTGTTGGTTTGGTTAATATTATGCACATTTTATATATATATATACGTATATCCCTAATAATATTTACACTAGACTAAGTTGTAACGTAGTACTCTAAAGTTAATATGATGTTATGCTAAGTTCTATTATCTCTTCCGGTTAATAGAACATTTATATTTCTTGATAATGACTTGGTTTATAAACTCTTGCTAGTTCTTGGCCCATGTTGCTTGCCCTGTATACTATTTCTCTCACTCGCGCTCTCTCTTACTCTATTATATATGTAAAGTGTAGCGAGGCTATTACACGGAGAAGATACACACACAGTGTGTACCCAGCGCCAAATGATAGTAACGTTACTGGCGTTCAGAGATCTTTCTTCAATTAACCACCACTAAAAACTCTTTCGCTAATTCTCAGCCTCCTTCCAGAACATACCCACAACCACTTTACCTTTCTCTAATTTTGATAGAGATTTGCCTTGGTGTGGCGGGGCAGGGGAAGAAAAATACACAATCACTAATAGTTTCAATTAAAATTAATAATTAATGAAGGCTCACCACTAGCGTTGCCAACACACCACTGTTCCTTTAGTCAACCTCTGTCCGTTCCTATTAATCAATTATAATGGTACACGCTCATTACGTTGACGTCTTCGCCCTACCATTTTATCCCCTCTATACTGAAAAAGGAGAAACTGTTTTATAATAAAAATGAAAATGAAAATTCACTTCCATCCTTTTTAATTATTCATTTCTTACAATAATTAATAAAAATTAATTAAATTCTTAATTATTTACTTGGTAATTTGTTACTTGTGTAAAATATTTATTAACTATCTCTTACTTTACCAGTTTGTAATCGTATAAAAATTACAATATTGATTTTTCTCGTAAAAAAAAAAAAACCTGTTTTGGGGTCCCATAAGAACGAAAAAAAAATGTATTTAATGAATAGTCTGTGTGTTGTTGTCTGTGATTGGGTGCGCAGAGCTGGAAATCTTCAGCGTTATTTTCCATGATAGCCTGCTTCATTTTGCTATGATTGTATGTGATTCCATCTGCCAGAATTACATCTATAATCATTTTTACTTTCCCTAGTGCTCTATAAGAGGAAATATTGGGATCGTGTGAAAAATTCGATAATTAGTTTTCACAGGATATAACGTTTTGAAATTGGTAGGTTTGTGTATTCGTGTGGGTGTTTGTGTTGTGTGGGGACAGCATAACTCAGAAATGGAAAATCGCAGTATGTTTAAATTTCATATTTACTTTAAATATGTATAGTTTAAATCGGATTCGACCATAATAAGGTTTTGAAGAAAATCAGTCAAAAATAGCCCAATTTTCCTTAACTTGGAATATTAACTAAACATATTTGAAGCTATAACAAAGCTTTCTGAATTTACTTTTTTTTTTGAACATTTTTTGGTGATAATTCATTTAAAGTAGGTTTTGGGGGAATAGTGGGGTTATGTTTTCCTCTAAGGTGTTTTTTCTTTAATTTCTGCAATTTTCTGAAAGAGAGGTGCCTAACATGTTTCATCCCAGTATGCGATATACATATATATCGATATATGCATAATTAATTAAGTTTTAAAAGTATTGTCAAAATTCCGAGTTTGAAGAAAATCGATTGAAAAGTTCGACTTGGTAGATCTAACAACAGCAATCGATTTTTTTTTTTCTAAACAATATTTACTAACCTATCAATTTATAATGTGTATGTCACTTTTATTGGGAACTTTTTTTCTAAGAAAATTGATTGGTTATTTTGTTTAGAAAATATAATCAGCTGTATAACTGTGTGAATTTCAGTAAGTGAAAGTGGGTGAGTGTTTCTTTCACACCAGATCTGTTTTTTGTTTTTTTTTTAATTATATAAATATAAATGACATATTTATAAATTTATACCTTTATTTTTGTTGATTGCCTTGTCAATGTTCTTTTATCGAATTTTCTGAATAAAGCATTATCATTTAATATGGTGGATCTTAATTATAAAATATAGTTGGAAAAATGCAATAGACGTGGTGAAGGTAATGAATAAATTATCTTTATTAAAATAAAATTAAAAAAAATTAAGGGGAGGGAGAAATAATGAATTTAAATTAAGTATATATATATATATATATATATAACCTTTACGGAGAGGGGGAGAGAGAGAGAGAGAGCGGCAAAGAAATGCATAGAGATATTGAAGATGATGTAAAATAGTGGGTGTAGTTTACAGCCGTCACACAGAGAGCGCTACATTCAAATCAGTGTCACTCTTTTACCTTCTGAATTATTCATATACTCATTTAGCTGTTGTAATGGTTTTTACCTTTCTTTCAAAAAGTCTCTGTTGTGTGTTCATTTCACATCCACTTACTGTCTCTCTCTCTCTCCCCACTCTGCCTCTCTCGCTTTCTCTTCCTTTCTCTCTCTCTCTTTCGTTTACAAAATTAGTAATAATTCTTTTTGTTCTTTTATATATATATATATATATATATACATGGCTCTCTCTCTCTCTCACACACACACACACACACACACACACACACACAAATATAATATACAATCGTATAATTATAAAGACAATTGTCGCTATGTATGTCCGTATACAAAAGCTCCCCACCCCCACACACCCAATACAAAAACAATAATAAGCCTGGTTATTTATTACCTTCTCTATTTTATTACTTGTCCAATTATAATAATTTATTTTATATTTTAAATTAATTTTATTTTAATTAACTTATATATTTCATTATTTAGTTTTCATTATAAAAAATAATTAAATATTAATACAGTTTGTTTTAATAATTTAATTATATTATTACAAATGTTTACTCTAACAGTGGGGAGTTTGAAAAAAAAAAATTATAAGGAAGCTTATCCAATAGGAATATTTCAAAAACTAGGGATTTATACATACCATAGAAATAACTAAAATTGTAGAAAACAATCTTAAGTTTTGCAAAAATTGCTAGAAAAATCATTGCAATACACAATAAGGACGATGAAAAATTACTTTGAGTTAAAAAAAGAAAAAAAATCTGGTTCTCTTATTGGATATTTAGTTGTCTTCAATGCTTTATCTATTGGATGGATCTAAACGTAATATAATAATACCACTTTTCTAGGGAAGCTATCTAACCCCTCACTCAAAACCCCCTTTAATGAAATGTCTCCGCAAAAGTTTCAAATAAAACTTATAGGTCTTTGTATTTAGGGTTAGTATAACAAATTTAATGAAAAACATTCAAACTCAGAATTTTGGTAACATATTTAATTTTAATTAATTTTATTTAGATGAAGAAATCGTATAATTAACTAAATTAGCATTTTAGTAGAAAACATAACCTCTCTCCTACATAACAAAACCTCTCTTCTACATAACCTCTCTCCTACATAACAAAACCTCCCTCCTACATAACCTCTCTCCATTAAGCCGCTTTAAATGATTTTTTCCAGAGAAGTGTTAAAAATAAAATTCGAGCTCTTTAGATGTCTAATTGATTAGCTAAAGTTTAATGAAAATCGTTTCAGCTATTTTTGAGAAAATTCCAATAAAAGAACTGAAAAATGTATTCAGTAAAGTGATATTTCCGGTTGAGAAATGTTGACACATAACTTACTGTCAGTTAGCAGACAGATATCGTATTGACAGATATCTTACTGTCAGATATCAGACAGATATCGTATTGACAGATATCTTACTGTCAGATATCAGACAGATATCGTATTGACAGATATCTTACTGTCAGTTATCAGACAGATATCGTATTGACAGATATCTTACTGTCAGATATCAGACAGATATCGTATTGACAGATATCTCACTGTCAGTTATCAGACAGATATCGTATTGACAGATATCGTATTGACAGATATCGTATGACAGATATCGTATTGACAGATATCTTACTGTCAGATATCAGACAGATATCGTATTGACAGATATCTTACTGTCAGTTATCAGACAGATATCGTATTGACAGATATCTTACTGTCAGATATCAGACACATATCGTATTGTCAGATATCTTACTGCCAGATATCAGACAGATATCTTTCTGTCAGATATCATCTTACTGCCACCCATGGTGAAATCTTAACGGATTTTCAAGTTTGAACTTTCTGCGATTTTTCATTTTTGGGCTATGCTGTTCAAATATATATATATACTGACACATTTACGCACCTAAACACCAAACGCAGGTCGTTTTCTAAAACCCACTTTTTCGAACTGACCTGAAAACGTTAATTTTCAGTGAAAATTCGATATTGAAAATTTGACACGATTACAATACTTTCTCTTACCAGGAGTAAGAGAAAGAAAGTAAAAATATGGTCATTAAAATCTTGTAATCTGTCTCCTTTCTGTGGCTGAGGACTCTCCAGTATTGCAGACTGACAGTTTTCCAGAAACGCATTGGAACCAAGTCCACCTGTGATCAGCTACTGAGCGTTAATGGACCTCCCAGTGTTCTAAGGTTGTTCACCAAAACATTTGCAATTCTCATGAACCACATTTACTGCTATAATATCAAATTTTTTGTTTCTACACTTCTTCTTCTATATGGTCCTTGAAGAATAGGTACATTTACACGAAGAGGTTTTCCCACACTTTTGTAGCGTACGCTCCAAACATGCTTGCCAAAACTGCCTCTGTAAATGCTCGATCTTCAAACATGCTCGGAGCGCAGTCTTGGCGCGCAAAAAGGAGGTTCTGGGTCTCACAAAACTTTCCACCCCGGTGGAAATTCCACACGTCTCTCAAAATCCTTTAAATTGTGCACGGTATTGGACTTCACGCTCCATACCTACAGTTTGATGTGCAGGCTAGCGCGTTCACATTTTTTGCATCACACTCCAAGCGCGCGTTCTAGCGTGACATTCCGGAGCGACATGTTAAAACCGATAGATCGGAGCGTAAGTGTAAACGGAGCTAATCATGTTGGCCTTCATAACTACTCCACGCCTCTCTTTCCTGTTCCTAGTCAAACTTTTCGAACGGACGACCTCCTTAGATCCAATTCTGTCTTCTTCTTGGATGACCAACCAACTAGAGAATAAAGCGAGAGAGAGAGTGAGAGAGAGAGAGCGTGAGAGAACAACTAAATATTTAGTGAAATTCTTATTTTGAAGACAATTGAAGTAAGGAAGTAAGAGGAGAAGCATACGATCGTGTCACATTTTCGAAATTGGTTTTTTCACCGGAAATACAGCGAGTGATCTGTAAGTTGTGTGTGTGATTTTTCCGGGATTCTGGGAGAACAACCAACGTTGAGCTTAACTTAAAATGCTACATCAGTACAATGTAATGATGCTTCTACCACCTAAATAAAGATTTGATGTACTTATTGCTGACCATATTTGTTAACTATATATATATATATATATATCCCACCACACTATATTCATGTTAGAGCTCTGGAAAACAAAATTTCAAAGTTTAAAGATCAGTTATCAATTTAATAATTGTCAACAACGGCAGTAAGAGAAAGCCGTGTGATTCTTAAGCACTAGATTTTTTTAATTCTCGTAGTAAGTGAAGCAGTAAGATGTATAGCTGATTGAATGACTGACTTTTTAATTTAATTTATAAGAGTGACAAAAATGGATTTTTTTATTTGTTTTTGCTGTTTAGAATGAGAACTGTGTTAGTGAAGAAAAAAAAATGTAAAACAAAAACAAGATGAGTCTTAATTTAATGGAAGTGAATGATGAAAAGAAATGAAAGTAAATCTGATGTAAGCAGAAAACAGAGTAGGTATGTGTGAAAGTGTGTATAGGAGGGTTGGTGTTCGTGTGCACGAGAGTGGAGGTGACGTCGCTACACAAGAGATGGTGCGCACACCTATGTTGGTCTGCTTGTAAACAGCCAAGTGTATGGTGTTCACATTTCATACAACTACACCGTATAAAATTTATCTATATATATATATATAGAAACACACATACACATATACTGAGGTAAAAGAGCAAAAACGTCGAGATGTTCTTCATGACGGTACTTCTTTAAGCTCTCCTCAAAGACTACATGAATGAGAAAAATCTTCCTCTCAACTTCTCCTGCTTCCTCTTCTTCCTCTACATCTTTTTACTTCCTCACCCTCTCTCCATGCTAAAAGTGGCTGCTTTATCACTACCACAACAACAACAAAACTATAGTAAATACTGTAGTCAAGGTTTCTTCATCACTCCGTCTCAACGATGGTGTAACCAACAACAGATATATATATATATATATATAATCCTTTCTTTTCGGCTTAACACCAAACCTTCCCTGTCTAGCTGACAAGTGTTGGTTTTTTTTTTTTTTTTATTGAATTAGGAACTAGAAGAAGTCAGTGGAAGCAACAAGAAAGAAAACAGAAGAAGAAGAAAAAGAAAGCTTAAGAAACCAACCCACCACTACAACTGCCACACAACACAAGTGGAAGAGTGGGGAATGGGGGCGGCTACAACACTTCCCCCACAGCCCGCTCAGCGTATATTTCTTTTAAGCCTCATGTTGGTTACTGAACAAATCCTCTTTTTGTCAACAACATCATCGAACCATCATCATTGTTACTTGTTACTTCAATATAATTAACACAATATCTTTCATCATTTTATATGCTTAAAAAAAACTTTATATTGAGTTTGGAATTTTTTCCATTTTTGCGTTCAAGGAAGAAGTAGTTTGATAGCCCCAACTTTTTGAAATTGACTTTTCACCCGGAAGTACATGTTTAAAGAAAAAAAAACGAATAATCTTACAGTTATTCCACTATAATCAGTTGCTAAAGCTCTACTTTTTCTCACAAGTGGCTTATACATTATTTCTCTCACTTGTGTGTAAAAGTAACATTATGCAACTCTAAATAGCCCGACATCTAGCGGCAGTACGCGTACGCGAAAACACAACACAACAGATGAAAACAAACCCTGAAACAGCGGATTTAAGGGTTATACCGAACGGTATACGTTATAAGAACGAGGGAGTATTTGAATTGAATTGAATTTGAATTACATTTTCAGTATTTGCACCAGTTCACATTATTTTATATGCCAACATATAATTTAGGGACGAATTTAAATCGGTTGCAGAAAAAATCTAATATTTAACTCTAGAGAAAAGGTCTTTACAACTCTCGTTCAGTTCTTACATTCACTCTTGTGTGAAAAAATTACATTTTACTCTCTTTACAATAACTATTTAGCCATTGGCCCCCTCTCTCGCACTGCCCTCCCTCTCTTTCTGCTACCGAAATCATGCTTTTTGTTGCCTTCTTGTATGCTATTGTCATTCATTCATGTTTTGGATTGTCCTCTTAGTTTGGCATTATAGATAAAATGTAATGTTAGAACAAATTGAAAAGTACGAATAATTAGTCGTTTTTTAACATAATGTGTTAAATAGTACAATTAAATAGTTTTCTGTATAATTTGCTGAATTTGGTTTGTTTATAAATATGTGATTTTTTTATCAATTTTTTTCTTCTTTTCTGTTCCAGGTTATTTGGCAGTACAGGAGCGTGTTCAGCGTGCGGTCAAACAATACCAGCCAGTGAATTTGTGATGCGAGCATCTTCCGGTACTGGAGGGCCACAGCATCATGTATTCCACCTTAAGTGCTTCGCCTGCTCAAAATGCGGTGCCCAATTGGTGCCCGGCGATCGTTACTATCTGTTAGGCGGCAGTCTGGTCTGTGAACAAGACTGGCATAAATTAGTAAAAGCTAGCGGAGCCGCAGGAGCCGGCCAAAGCGGGGCAGCACCGTCGCCAGCACCAGGCGTACGTAAGGGCAAAGTTGGCAGACCTCGTAGAAGCAGGGACTGAGCACACGGTGAGAATATCACACATATATATTCTCATGTGTGTATTGTTTGCTACTTTTTGTACCATATGTTGTTTTTTTGCATGATTTAAATTTCCCTGTCGCAATTTTTTTTTTTAATATACAATTTCTTTTTAATTCCCCCCCAACTACTTTTAAGCCAACGTTTCGTCCGTCCTCTTTAATGTTTATCAATTATATGTGTTTTCCGGATAAACTTGTTTGAATGTATTAAGCTTTTCTCTTATTAGTTGTCATAATTAATTAAGTATTTTACCATTTCAAGTAACTAATATTCTTTCCAACTAGCAGTCCAGAAACCGTCACTTATAAAAACTAATTAGAATTACAAGTACAACTGTACTGGGCGGCGTAAAAGAAAAGACAATTTTATAATATTCTAATATATGTTATAATTGTACGTAAAAAACAAATCGTGGCTGAAATTAATTTGTACAAAGTTTGTAGCCAAATTTCAAAAAAAAATTAGAAAAACTGTGATGTGGAATACGCACACAACTTTCTCTTACTGCAATTCTCGCAGTTCTGACTAAAGAATTTTCTTAGAAAATCGGCTTAACTCCAAAATGCCATTATGTTATTGGCAAAGCTACACATTGCACATTTCCTCTTAAATTATATTTTCTGGAAATGTGTAGTTAGTATGCCAAGATTAAAGGAAATCATAGGATCTATTTTATTGGTAAAATGTAAAGAACTGAAGATTTATAGAAGTGCCTCCCTCACGTTCCTCTCAACTCATTCCAAAATGAATTTTCCTGGACAAAATGATGCAAATAAAAAAGTTCCGTTCTTAAATTGTAGAATTTATATATCAAGTTTAAAGAAAATCATTAGAGCTTCATTTCATCATCATTGGAACTGTATTCGAGAACATTCTGAAAAAATCATTCATTAAAGTGGTCATTGATCGATTATAACAGAAATTTATTATCGCGCCTTCTAATAGTACCTATTATTATTATTATGGGAGGCCGAAGGCGTGGGACCTAACAATATGCTCTCATTGCCCACCAAAAAAAAGCTACTCCTAGGGGGCCAGTCCCAACAGCAGATCTGACTGCATTATTTTAAGGTACCCTAGTAACAGGGAAACTGACTTGTGATAGATGGTACCCCGTTTCTTTGACCTCATTATCGCACTTCTGATATAAAGGACTAGATGTCCTGACTATTTTGTGTAAATGCTGACTGTCCAAGCGTATTTTTTTCTTTTAAATGGGGGTTATGCTGGCTACACACACAGACCTCAGGGGCCTCGAAACATGTATTTCCGGTAATATACTCAATTTCGAACCTCTGACACGATTGCTACATTTCCTTTGTGTTAAGTAATATAAACAGAAAGAATTATATGGTTTGCAATATGGATTACCTGTTAAGTAGGAGATCTACAAGTTAAATCTACTTTTGGAGAAAGATTATTGTACGGTTGTCTACTATTAATAGTGTGAATTCTAATTTTCGCACCAATGGAATAACCTTCTCTGATACATGCCTCTTTTACTTCCAAGCCTCTTTTTTCACCGGTTATTTCTTTTTCAAATTAATATATTCACATGTTTTTTTTTTCTGCTTGTTTTTCTGTTTTTCCAAATTTGGTCATAAATTTGCCGATAACAATTTCAGTAACATTTGCTTTTATATATATGTATGATTATAACATATAATTATCCCTTTTTGTAAAGCTCCTCTGTAATGTTGCTTGTTCAATTTATGTTGAAAGGTACTAAAGTTGTTCGAAATGTCGTCCGCTAAATTTTCTTGTATCTAAAGATTTCTTTTTTTATCTCTCTCTCTTTCGCCCATGCAAACCGTCATTGTACTTTATATTAAAAATGATCAAATCCAACCAATAATTTATTTTAATTAGAATTATTTCTTCGCGATCTCAAAAAAACAAAAAAACAGTTTACTTAAAGCTGTAAAATTATGTTCAAAAAAAAGTATGGATCCATTGGCTTTTGTTTTGAATCGTTCATTGTGATATTTCATGCTTTCACGGCCATCGTCATGAAGCACGTTTTCAGAATCGTAATTTTCCTGGATGAGTTCTTTTTTGCATTTGGTTGCCGATTTGTAGTTTTTCTTGTATTTTTTTTCTAACGAGATTCTATCAAGCTAGGTAACACTCAAAACTAGCGACACCTATCCAGCAATATGGGGGAATAATTGATTTTTCAGAAAACGAATGGACGAATCGAATTTTACCCATCGGGATTTCTTAGGCCTTCTTTACACGTGCCGTAAAGTTATATATAAAAAGAAAATAACAAATTTTGTCATACAATACACCATGATACTTTTGTATAAACGTTAGGCTTCTTTATTATATAAAACCAATTTCTTCACTTTATATTTTTCAATTTCTGTATTCTTTCTAAATACTGATAAAAGATGAACGTTCAAAACATACATAATAATACATGGAAAAAAAACGTTAATATATGTAAAAATACGTTACACTTGGACAAACATTCCAAAACAAATGGAAGTGCAGAAAATGTACCGTTACGATGTAGCATTTCTAATCCTTCACCTAGAGACTATTTTTTAGGATACTTAGGATTCTCCATTTTTCCACTTAATTTCTATTTTGATTCAAAAATCACTGATTCAAGGAGGTTTTGAAACGGTTTTTTTTTTTTAAATTTCGTTGAACTCTCACTTGTATTGACAAGAATGGATGCTCTGCACAGGACATATGTTCCTATCCTTTGGACAGGAATCATTGTGATGGAAAGCGCAATTGATTAAGCTTCCCACCTGTTCTTGGAGTTTTTTAGGAAAAATCGGAAGCTTACTTGAAAAACTCTGGTGATTTGGACTTAACGCAAAAAAAAAAAATATTGCAAGAGTCTTGATCCTTAAAAGGTTATTTGTGTTCATTGTGTTCATTGGATATTGAATTTAGTTTTCTTTAACAGGCAATTCTTCAAGAGAGGTTTTTCTCGCTGAATATGCTTAATTCTATATGAAACTACAATTTCAATTCTTTTTTGCTGAAGGGGTTTTTGTAAATCTCCAACGTGCCCTATTCTTTTCATCTGGTTACCGTCCAGTTTTTCTTCTTCTCTGAGCTATCCTTTTCTAAAATATATATAGGACATGACCATATTAGGAATCTAAATCTGCTACAGTATTCTAATATAGTAGTCATTCGGACTACTGACAGAATTTCTGATGTATAGTTTCTTTTTTTTTTCTTCTTTCTTCAAGGACTACCTTGTCATTATTAGCGCGAAAACCATATCATTCGCCAAGTCCACGGAATCATTGGGTTCTAGGATCGACTAAAGATATTTAAAATGGTCTTCATCATTATATTTCTTCCAATTAAGAGATCTTTGTTAGTTAACATAACATACTTACTTAACATGTCAGTTAATATTAACATATATATATATTACAAAAGGCATATACGAGTATCTTATAATGCAAGCCTATGGATCCAAACTTATGAACTTAACCTGTACATCGTTTATCATTCAGTTATTAATTCGAATAATTTTCAATTTTCATTGAACATCTTAAGTAATCTATTTACTCTGAATATTTCTAGAAACTTTTTTAAGTTTATATGTAGAACTTAATTTTTTAACTTATTCTAAGAACAGATCTTAATTTATATTATAAACAAATTAGGTGTCGAAAATAAATTTAAATTCTATAAAATTCTTGCCACCGTTAATTAAAAACTGAACGAAATATTTCTTAGTTGTTTTTTTTTCCGGACTAGATATTTACTATTTTGTTTGTTTCCATTCATTAATTATTAATCACTTTAATAGTTACTATAATGGTGACTATATCAATATATTTTTTTTTTAACATCAAAAATAGATTTTTTTGCAGAAATGTTTAAAAAAAAAACAAAAAAACCATGAAAATTCTAAAAAGAAATTGATTTCCGGTGATAGAGCTTTACAATGCAAAACTTCCTGTTTAATATAGAATATTGTAAATTAAATATTTACAAAATAATAATTGTATTTCTTGAATGTAAATATTTATTAAATTTTTCTTTTATTTTCTTATTCAATTATTCGGGGTAATTTAAAAGGAAAAATTTATTTTGAAGAAGATCTCTTTTTTAATCAATTTATCTGAAAATTTAAATAGAAATTGATGAAATAATTTACACCATTTTTATTGATCTTATTTTTGTTTTTTGTCTTTTTAATTTTCATTAAAATAAATTAAAAAACAATTATACATTTTTTGTAAATATTAATAAATTTAATATAGACGGTTACAAAAAATTACATTTTTGTTTCCAATTCGTGGTAGTTCATTACTATGAAATTTTGTTATTACTATTATTACATTTAATAATTAGTTTTCTTTGTGTATATTCTGTAACAGTTATATAAAAAAAAAAGAAGAATAAATTAAATAAGAATTTATTGTATTTTAATTATTGTTATGTTAAGTTTTATTTATAAATATATATATATATATATGTACATTTTGTAATATATTTAAAATACAAATAATAATAATAATAATATTAATAAACTTCATTTTAATATTTTAATTTTTGTTTTTGTTTTAGTTTTTATATCTTTTTCCTTTTTGTTTATTTTTATTTATTTATTATTTATTTTTTATCATTGAGAAATTTCATTCGATAGAAAAGCAATCTTTAATTAATTAAAGTAATGTAATGACTATAGACAGTATCCAGCCGGGCTTTACGTTTAGCTGTTGATCATGTTGGCCTTAGTCGCAGGCGGATAGCAAACATACTTTACTCATAATTTTCTCATATTGACATATCAAATAAAAATAATAATAATCCAGAAGACAATACTGGGGAATCACATGACGACAATTGCAGCTTGGCGGTTCATGCTTCTTAACAGCTAATTTATTTAAATAGGCATATAATGTGGTATAATTGAATAAATCTCACAATTTAACTATTTTTTTCAACACAATGCTCTAATATATGGGATATATCTGTCCTATTTTTCCATTAACTTTATACGCCGCCAGTTAAAAAGTTATTTTTCATAAAATATAAGATCTGAAATATGACTTCTTGAGGGGCCAACCAAAAAATAATTCTGATGTTGCGAGATTTGGGCTGTAAGGTAGTTGTGACAATTAATTACTTAAGCTTTTGGAAGTAATTTATAGCTTGTCCCAAAAATCATATCACGGAACGTTGTTTATTCAAAGAGTATTGAGTGAAGTTATACTTTTAATCGCAAATATCAACAAAAATAAGAGCACCCATTAATTTTTCTTATAAGTGAAAAAAAGTAATATTATGCAACAACTCTGAACTAGCCCGACATCTAGCGGCAGAAATAATAACCACTTTTAAAACAAATTCCAAATAAAAACAGATTTGAGGTTATATAAAAAAGGACAGGTTATAAAGAGAGGGAGTATTTTACTCGAATTTTAAAGTACATTCTCAATATTTAAAATTTTTCATATTTTTTTTTTTTATATTATAATTTAAGTAACAATTTATTCAGTTGTAGAGAAAAAATGTAATATTCTACACAGTGGCGGCTCGTGACTTGGATATGTGGGGGTTCAACTTTTTTTTTTAAATACTTACATTACCTATCATAATTAGTAGCTTGGCTAGTTAAAAATCACGAAGTAAGCCAGGAGCCAGGTAAAAACTTGCATCCCTCTCCTACAATTAAATATGTTAAATTAAGAATAAATCTATTAGCTCAGTGGATAGTGCATTGGACTCCCACGCGGAGGACTCGGGTTCGAGTCCAGCTGTGCTGCCCTTAGGTTTTTCTTCCTAGGAGCTCTTACAGCACACTGTCCGGTGATGGGCAGTGTTGTCTGTAACGAGAGAACACCATCCGGAGGCCGGCAGTGCACTGAGAAGGCTCAGGCGGCAATGACCATTACTCAGTTCTCAAAATTATAATTGACAAATTTTATAGGTTGTGTACCAAATTTAATGAAATTCTTCGAAAACTGAAAAAAATGTTCAGTAAAAGCGCACTTCCGGTTTACTATTTTCTTGAAACTCAGAATTTTGGCCATCTATTTATTTCTAATTAATTTTGTTTGGATGATAGAATTGTATAATCAAATATGAGAGCACTTTAGAGAATAATATAACCCCATCCCTCCCCTAAAAGTGCCCTTAAATGAATTTTACCAGACAAATGTTTCAAATAAAAGTTATAGATCTTTGTATGTTTAGTTTATGTAAGAAGATTCAAGAAAATTATCGGAGCAATTTTTGAGAAAATGGCGAAAAAGTGAAAAAATCATTTAGTAAAGTGGTAAAGTAAACGCACTTCCGGTTATCCGATTTTTTTCAAACTCGGAATTTCAACAACATATTATATTCTTATTAATATTATTTAGATGACAGAATTGTATAGCGAACCGAAATAGAACTTTAGATTGAAACCTAACCCAACCCCTCCTTCAAAACTGCCTTTAAATGAATTTTCCGGAGAAATGTTTCAAATAGAAGTTGTAGATCTTTGTATGTATAGTTCATATACCAAATTTCAAGAAAATCGTCGGAGCCATTTTTGAGAAAATTGCAAAAAAGTAAAAAAATCAACTAGTAAAGTGGTACTTCCGGTTGAGGAATTTCGACAGATAACGTAGGGTCAGATCTCATGGTGATACCTAAACGGAATATTAAGTTTCAACTTTCTACGGTTTTTCGTTTTTGAGCTATGGTGTTCACATACATATACACACACCCGTGCACGCACACAGGCGCACACACACAGAGAACATTTGCTAAAAACTTTTTTAACTCCGGGTAAGATCGGGTAAATTCGTTCGTAGATCGTAAGTAATGTTCATCGCGCTTGTAACCCCTACTCTTTTTGAAAAAAGTTAATAAAAACATACACTTTTCTATACTAACACAAAGAAATTTTTTATATATACATATATATATATACTAAATTCTCCAGCGCGACTCCCAACTGTGAACCCCCTGCTTCCTACTTTTTTATACATCTCCTGATACACATGCAATTCACTAAGTGTACAATTCATTGTACGAACATATTAAAGGAGCTCCTATACTGATATACGTTCCTATTCTTTTATGTCTGACTCTCCGATTGTACTAGTGATCTTTTTCATTATTAATACTTTACACAATTTTTGTAAATTTATACTTATAGTATATACAATTTTTGGTGTGACTTATGTTCCTAACTAATATAAAAATGAAAATATTTTTTTGAAATTGAAATATGAAAGAAAATAAAATCAAATAAGAAAATTTTGCTACTTTTTTATTTAATTTTTTACTTTTTTTCTTCAAATAGTTGGGGGTTCAGTCGCGCAATCGCGAATACCAGTAGCCGCCACTGATTCTACACGTTATTGAAGTATTTTTACACTCTCGTTCAGTTGCCACACTCGCTGCGCTCTTGTGGTCAATATCTGAACTTATATAAAAATAGCATTACTCTACTTTGATAAATACTTTCCAGTTTACATAAAAACCAAAAATCCACATATGTGTACCTCAAATCATGAAGTATCAGTCCAATCAATTCAGTCGATGATTCAGAATATTCAAATAACATTGGCTTAGGAATAAATGTGAAACAGGAATAAGAATCCGGCAGACGAAAAAGTTAGGAAGATATTTTTGTTTAAGGAAAAGTCTATATTTGAAACGTCATATTTCCTACAATGAGTTCTGCATCTCTATTTCTCTAAATATTTGAATTCAGCAAAATATTTTTATTAAAATTTTGTGCACTAGCGACAAAAGGAAAGAAAACAAAATAAAAAAATAAGTGAACGAAGTAAATTAACTAATTTTACCTGGCTAACCAATTGTTGGCGGCCATTACTTAGTATGATCTCCATAATTTTAGTCTCGAAACAGCTTTTTATCCCCTCTATTCATAATTGGCATATTATAAGAATTTTAGAAAATTATGAACAATTTATGGATTTTTCATGATTATTATTATAAGGCCTTCGAGGCGAGGCAAGAAAAAACACAAAAACAAAATTGCGCTTGTTATATACATGAAATGCAGCTGTGGGTAGTTATGCACTTCACAAAATTCTCTTCTACAAATCACCTTCCAACCCCCATTATAGTAAATTATACCATCCGAACTTCTATCTCTCCCCGCTCCCCCTTATTAATATGCTATAAATAAATGAGTACAGAATATTTAATCATTCTCTTATTTATATATATATATTTTTTTTTTACTAATTTTATTTTAATTTGTTGTTATTTAATATCCAGACTCCTTTGTTCTCACCAATAGGTGCTTAACGCGCATTTTTTTTTTCACTTCACAGAAACACATCATATATATATATGAAAGCTTGATGGAAGTGTCTAAGTAAAAAGACTTCATAAGATCACCTGGACCACTGTTTTCCAGGCTGAGGTTTATGCTCTTCTTTGTTGGATTTCGGAAACCGCTGTCATGTTGTGTCTTCACTTCCAAGTTGGTACTAGAAAGTTCTAGAAGACTGGAAGAGCTTTCTTATTTCTAAGAACATTCTTCTAGTCTCGGTACCAAGGTCATGTGGATGGGAAACTTCAGGAATGAGAAAGAGATAGGTTAGATTTGCCAAATTAGGCGCATCTCTCTCTCTCTCTCTCCTATAGAAAGATAAATTAAATTAAAATTAAAATAAATTTATCTTTCTTTCTCCCCCTCTCTTTTTCATTGGCCCCGAGCCTGTTGTTTTTTTGTCTTTGGGCATCATGTCTGTCACGCTACCAGACATGGACAGCCTCATAACATGCTATCCCCATGGATGTGCACAGAGAGTGTAAGCAGTCTAAGATGTTATTGGGGGTCCGGACAGGGCTATTAGTGAGATGTTGCTGTGTCTTTCACGGACTTCTCTCAGGTATCTGGTTGGAACTTTTACTGGGTATTGTGGTTTAAAGAGACATCTGTACGTAACTGGAATGTGTTCCGGTTAGCAAACCAGTTTACTCAACTTAGTGGATTTTCATATATTGTCTCTTTTTTTAATTATTTTATAATTTTCAATTTTTCATAATTTATATCTTGTTAAATGTATATTTATGTGAAGCAAGACCTTCAGGTCATACATCAAGGAGATTTGCAGACAGACAGCAAGGAGCTTTAGGCTTTGTACTAAGGCATATTCTTGATTTTAGAGTACCTAGAGTAGATGCAGTCACTTTACATACCTATCCTTTGTCAGAAACATTAAGTTATGCCTTCATCAGTTTTGAAAACTATACTACAAACAAGAATTCTTGCAAACTTTTCAATTATCATTTCTTTTTACTTTTCAAAATACTGAACATGAATTTCCTGTTCAGATATCCAATCTGGAGGTGAGAAGGTTAAAAATGGATTTAATGTTTTTAAGGATATTTTGTTTGAAAAGAAAATTTAATCATTATTACAACATTTGTGTGCCCAACTTACAAGACTGTATGTAGATGGATCACTGGCAATTTTTAGTTACTTTTAGTAAAAACTCAAGTCAAAACAGGCTAAGTTAAGGTTTCTATGGTAGTCATGTCAAGTCAGGCTGACTTGACGTAATTCACACAGTGTTTTACTAGATTGTTTAGACATTAGAAATTCCTTTGAATTTCTGTTTAATGAAATCAAAGGAAATCTGGCGAAAAGTGTTTCAAATTCCAGATATTTAAACAGGATTTGTGTATAATAGTTAATTTTCTGTCAGATCTCAAACACAAACGGTACAGTATTTATTTACAATTGCTTTTAAAACACCACCGCCTTTTAATGTAAGTAATTTACTTGAAAAGGACATTAATATTTAAGGAATTTGTAAAAGCTTCCCAAGTTTAATGCTTTAAAGTTGTGTATATAAACGCTTAGCTTGTATTGAAAACGTTTCTCTAATGAACTGAGCTTGAAGTTAGAAAAAAAAAGGGTTGGTAGGGGAAGAGGAGGGGATTTTAAGAGAAGTGAAATAAATTACATTGGTTAAAAAGTTAGTTAAGGAAATCACATTGAAGGAGGGGAAATAATGGACAGCAAGCCCCAGGATGGTAAAATTCTTTAGCAGTTTATTTATGTTAATAGGTTACAATGGGGAGTCAATTCTAATTTGCACTAAACTCAAATGTTTATGGAGGCTCTAAGGAAGAAGTTAATACTGGGTAAAAACGGCGGGTGCAGGAATGAGAGAGAGAATCGCCGGGCCAAATCACATTGCCAAGGGAACAATTCTAAAAGAAAATTAGTATAAACATTTGTATTAGGTATATTACTGTTGTTAAAGGAAAATTTTATTTCCTTGACATAAAGGGAAAATCCTGACCTGGGGGGCAGGGGACTTCACCTGTGTTAATCTTAATAATATCCTACGTAAAAATAACAATTGCTAAGGAATTAAATTAAATCAGGTTTTGTCAATTTTTTCCTTTTTATTTTTATAGTAATTAGTGTTAAACAATTGGTTGTTGTTTCCAATATTCTAAACACTTTGTCAAATTGGAGTTTATCTTCTAATAAATTGTTCGGAAAGAAATAATCAAAATTTAGCCTCAGTTTTAGGCAGTATTAATTGATATAATCATTTTGTCTCATTAACTTCATTAAATATGAAAGTAAAGTATAAAATATTAAATAAACCTGGAGAAGCTTGAAGTTTCATTAAGTTCTACAGGAAATTAATTATTATAATTTTAAAATATCTAAATCAAATTATTAGTAATTTCAATTTTGTAATAATATACATGATCACAACATATGTTGAGCATGTAGAGGTATATGAATCATAGAATTGCCGCCCACAGAAAAATACGTCAGAATTTAAAAGCAGCGAACAGCAAACTAGATTATACTATTATAACATAATAGAAATAGTATTAAATTCCAGGTTGTATTTGGTGGTTTGAGATTTTGTCTATTACTGCTGCTTATTATGAAAGAGGAATTATTGTCAAAAAAAACATTCAAAGAGTTGAAAGTGTGTTTTCAGGTGGAAATTTGTTTTATGGCCCAAAAAAAGTTTGCACTTAGGTAGCCAATGAGACCATAGTGCCTCCATAAGACAGCTCACAGCAGTTCTGTCTCATTAAAAACTTCCAGGCCTAAAGGGAGAGAAATTTCCGTTCACCATAATGGATTCGGCACCATAGTGCTCACACTCTCCAAGAATGTAAAAATCCACTTTCGGCCACTTTTCTTACAGAGTGGAACAGGAGTGAGATGCAGTCCATGTAGATGCTTCCTTAGAAGGCAATGCCCTGTAACTAGGGCAGTAAAAAATCTCCTTCGCTCTACTTTTATTTTGCCAAGAAGATAGGTTGTGCGAGTTTTTGAAGGGCCTTCTCAGAAAATCTTGGAGTGGCTTCGCCACGCATTTCTCAATGTCTCACAGGCGGTTTTGTACAGGATGCCGCAGAAAGGCTCAGGATCAATAAGAGGTCTTGATGCGTCATTGTTTTCTTCAATGCCCTTGTGCCTCAAATAAATAAATTCTACACTTGATGGAAACGAGAGTTTGTATGATTGGTATAGTCAGAGAACAATGAGAATTAAAAGTTTTCGGAGAAGTTGTTGTTAAAGTAATCGTTATTGGTAAATATAGAAAAAATAAAAAGAACAAAGCTGTGCACCACAAAGTTTCCCGTTTATGTTTCTCCAGAAAAGCGACACAAATTTAGAAGGTATATGTATCGTTTAAAGATGATATAAAAGTCTCCATCCTCTACAGTTTCTATGAAACCATATAGGTTGTTAGTATTGTTAACTTTTTTAACACTTCAGTTCCGTTAGTGTTTTTTATATTATAATGGAGAGTGGTTATGTGTTGAACAATTTTGTTCCGGACGGGATGTTAAATGTGTTTTATAAGGCATAAAGATGATGACAGACCAGGGCTCCGGAGTATGAAACAATTAAAAGGCCTTAGCGAACCAGTAATGGCGTAGTTTCAATAATTTTCCCTCTCACTCTCTCTCTTCCTTTAAACTGTTGTTAATGGACATTGGGGAGAGACACGTCGGTCCTCTGTGTGTGGGTGTGTCCATTGAACAGTCAAAGGAAATTCATTTAGTCCAGGAGTGATGTTAGCACTGGACTAGAAGTCTCTCTCTCTATGTATGTATATATATATATATATATGGAGGGGCGAAAGGTAAAGGTTAGTCAGAGTGACTAATTGCGCATTGAGAGAGAAGGGGTGTGAGAGGATCAAAAGTGAAACAAGTTAACTGGGAAGAAAGTGGTTTTATTGGCAAGACCTGGTCTTTGTATACAGTACACGGGTGAACTACGCAAGCGCATTAAATGTACTTAGTAAGACAGTGTATATATGGGATATTTACTAGACGAGATAGTTAGGGAAGGGAGCCAGAGAGTGGTGGGATAACGTCTGGACAGTGTGGAAAACTTTAGCCCCTTTAGTACAGTCAGTCACTACTAATATACTGACATCTAACGGCGAGATAGAGAAGAAGCAATTGTGGTTGTAATTAGTAATTAGATACACAGTTTTAGTAAAGAGAGCGTGATAGAGAGAAGTTCACATCATTGATAAAGGAAACTACGGACACAATCTCATTCTATCTCTCACTTACTAATCCTTTGTAACAAATTAGAATTTAATTTGCCATCTCTCCACCATCCACCTTTATCAAGGTGCCTTTATATGGTATTCAGATATATATATATATAAAGAGAGAGTGAGCACAACCCCCTTGGTCCAAAGTATACAACGGGTAAACTCCATTTACAAACTAAACTTGTTTGAACATGTTCAACAATTTCACTTTACAAACATAACCCTACTAGTACTTATAATCAAGTAAGGGCCCTTTAATGTTATATTATTTTTTTTTTATTATTTCTTTATATAAAATTAAAATTGACTCTGAAAGTTACTGTTAAAAATGAAGATAATACCATCGTAAAAACCAAACTCTCTTCTCTTCATTGCTTGATTTCTGTTACCTTGTACAATATTCGAATATGTCACTCTTCTATAAGTAAAATTGGCGATATTGGAATAAAAAATTGATATTTAACGCCACAATTTAGGCAAAATTATCTAAAATAATTTTTTGTTTTTTAAATGTTACAGATTAACAGTGATTGGTTTACGTCTGTGCAGTTAGCATTCCAAGTTTACGGGAAATCGTTTGTAGTCATTTACGAAAAAATTCACAAAGCCATTTGTAAAACGGAACTTCTGGTATTCCGGTTTACTTCAAATTTGGAATTATAGCAAAGCTTCTGTTTATTAATATTATATTGGTGGTAGAACCATACATCAAACATACAGACCCCCTCCCCACAGAACCTCCTAAATATAAACTCTCCCAAAAAAACGTGATGGGTATTTATGCGTGTAGTTAGTATATGAAGTTTAAAGAAAGTCATTGCAGTCATTTTCGAGAAAATCGCAAAAAAACTGAAGAAACAAATTCAGTATAATCGCATTTCCGGTTGATAGATTTGTCCCAAAACTTATTTACAAGATGAGGTGATGGCAGCTAAACGGAATACCAAGTTTGAAATTTTTGCGATTTTTTTTTGTTTTTGAGATATTTTATTAACATATACACACAGACATACACACACTTACAAACCATTCGCTGAAAAAAAAATCCTGTTTTTCATACTCGGGGACCTCAAAACATGTATTTCCGGTGAAATCTCAATGTCGAAAATTTTGACGCGATACTTCCTCTTATTGGTGAGTAAGCGAAAGTACAAATCTGTGTATAATGGAGTTAATGAGGAAAGAAATTAGGTTTGATTAATTAGACGAGATATGGAGACTCTGTTATAATTTAGCTATAAGTTTATATAAACTGAATAAAAGGATAAAAAGACTAGAATAAAAGGCAAGAGTGGAGATATGACACGATACGATGTATGGTTGAATCTGATAGATAGATATATATCCCTTTAGGTAGATTCTCACTGGCTTATATACAGGTTCTCCCAACTCTAACATGCTTAAGCCAGAGAGTACCAGAGAGAGTCTGTCTTCTCTCTCTTAATTCTCTCTCTTGCCATTACAGGTGTGAAAGCTTCTTTAAACTTCAACTTTTGCTCATTTGTCCTTGCATAAATATAGAGGTAGTGGGGGTACGAGGACCAATATATTAACGCAAGCAGGTAGGGAAGTGAAGGGCGCGCCAATAACATAGAACCAACCCCGTATATTAGAAATTTAATATCATTAATTTCGCAAATTTATTTCAAATTCAATTTTTTTTTTTTTTTTTTTTTTAATATTTCAAATACAAATTAGTTTATAAGTGTACAGCGAGCATTCCAAGTTAAAAAAAAAAATTAATTTAGTCCAAAAACTCAATAACCGTTGTACTTCGGATTAATCAATTTTTCAAATGTGGAATTCTAGCAATGCTTCTAAGGCGTATTAATATTATATAGGTGGAATAACCATAAATTGAATTGAAGTAGTTCAGCATATGGAAGCTTTACGTTACTTTTCCTAGAGGAACCTCCAAAAAAATCTATTTTTCCTCTGGAAAATTTCTCAGATAAAAGTAAATAGAAGTAATGAAGTTTCAAGATAAATCATTGTAGCCGTTCTTTCGAGTAATAGCAAATATCTCGCAAAATGGACCTCAAAACTGATATAAATCACAGCAAAGCAGCCTAATTTGAAAATATATTCTGTATTTGCTGATTGGTGGCTACCTTAGGATTTTCAATCACTTAATCATGAGAAATCCTTGTCAAAGTGGTCACAAGTGATCTAAACCAAAAATATTCCTCTTTTCACCCGATTGTTGAACTTTGCCTCATAAACATATGAATGTATATGTTGAAGTACGTGAACATTTCGGACCCCCCCTAATAATTGGGCTTCGCAATTACACTTAATGCTGGTCAAAATAGGTGTGGAGGATATCTGGAATAGGCAATAAATCTCTGGTTCTGAATCGAGAGCACTGTTGGAGCGTTGGGCTATAGTCTTTCGTGTGACATTGAGAGAGTTTGTAACTCTAATTTTAATACTCTATTTAGATGTGTTAGCGGTCTGGGGTCCGGTGAGGGCTACCTCGAACTGTATACTCCCAATTCAGAAATTCCGAGTCATACTGCAATTGCGCCTTAGCGGAACTGATAAAGCAGGTTTTTTATAAAAGACCACTCTTATTCTATTGATACTAAATCATTCTGTATGATCTGCAATACGCGGGGGCTGGAGACGCTGGAGCAAATCTTTTTAATTTGCCCTATTTACTCACCATTAAGGAAACATTATATTTGTAAATATATAAACAGTGGAGATGAACAATGTGACCCCTTAATTAATATATTGCAAGTAGATAGTCATCAAAAACTAAATGATACGAGTATATATTATTATATTGCTGGCGCCATGAAGCTAAGATCTTTTGCGCTTAATGAATAAATAATTTTTGTTAAAGATTTTAAAATTAAACCGTAATCATAATTATTAAAAAGAAAAAAGCATGAACAAAGAAAAAGGTCATCATTTTAATAATTATATCCACATGATTTATTAGTTACTTACTTTATTAATAACTTTTAAGTTTCTTTATTTTCATTGAAGCACTTATATATTGTCTTTATGTATTATCTTTTTGAATGTTGAAAATGGATTTTGAGGTTCGGTCAAACAAAAGAACTCTTTTTTAAATTTCTACCGACGTTTCGGCAAATTTATTGCCTTCTTCAGGGTAAAAATTTTTTAGTGAGAATTCCAGTAGTAATTAATAATCTAGTATAACCTGTGACATATCATCACCAAGTGTTGACACTTGGTTATGCTAGATTATTAATTACTACTGGAATTCTCACTAAAACATTTTTACCCTGAAGAAGGCAATAAATTCGCCGAAACGTCGGTAGAAATTTAAAAAAGAGTTCTTTTGTTTGACTGAACCTCAAAATCCATTTGCAACATTTTTTAGTTTGTTAGTAGTTGTTTTAATCGAGTTTGTCGGATCTTTATTAAGTTTAACGTAAGTTTCTGAGTCAGAAATTAGAGAGAGAACACTTGGTGATGATATAGATTATACTAGATTATTAATTACTACTGGAATTCTCACTAAAAAATTTTTACCCTGAAGAAGGCAATAAATTTGCCGAAACGTCGGTAGAAATTTAAAAAAGAGTTCTTTTGTTTGACCGAACCTCAAAATCCATTTTCAACATTGAATATAACGGTCGTAACGAACACCAAAAACATCTTTTTGAATTATGTTACTTTTTATGTATTGTTTTGTACCCTACTCCTTGCTAAAAGGCATGTACCTTAAGAGCAATAAATAAATAATATAATATAATATATTCCTCTTTTCACCACATTTTATCTTGAATCACCACAACATCTCTATCCTGAATGCTTGCAATTTGTTAATCCCATTTTTTATTTTTTTATAATTTTCCCAACTTCAAGTAAACTAGAGTCATTCTAGGAGAGTTTTCTTGTAATATCAATGTTTTGCTCCACCCAAATAGCATCTCTTATTGGTTGTCCCACTTTATAGTCGGCTAATTGATAACTCCAATTCTAATAATAAAAAAAAAAAAACAGATCTTAGATAACTGGCAGAGAAATGGATCAATAATTTTTCAAAATAATTTAAACTCTTTACACTCATTTAAGCTTGACCTTTTCAAAAAAACAAAAAAAAGCTCACTTTATATCTCATTAAAATAACAATTGAAAAAAAAAACTTTTTGTTCAACAAAAACAAGAATATAAAAATTGTATACTTCTTTTTGTGCTTGAAGTTTGGTTTTATGCTTGTGTTGGTCTGAAAATGTCTAAATTTCAAGCTGTTTATTAATTTTTTTTTTTTTATACATTAAAGTTTACTTCTTAATCACTGTAGCATATATAATTAAATTATAAGAAGTTGGTTTGAAGGAGAAAGACAGACAACTCATAACATTAGAGGAATAATAAGACAGAGGGCAATATGATTTTAACAAGAGTTATTTTTGTTGTAAAAAATGAAGGGGTGAATGTTTAAAAGTAATGTAGAAAATTTGTGTATAATAATGGGGATTACAGTTACAACAAATTAAAAGAAAAGTAAAAAGAAAAAAAAGAGAAATCTTTCCACCAAAAAACATTTCTAAACTGAAAAGAATATTTCTAAATTCACCGCATCTTGCACGCAAGTTTTGTGGAAAAATCTGTCAACCGGAAGTGCGCCTGTACTGAAGTTATTTTTTCAGTTTTTTTTTTTGCAATTTTCTTGAAAATGGCTGCAATGATTTTCTTTAAACTTCATATTATAATCTACACGCATAAATACCCATAACTTTTATTTGGGAGAGTTTATTTTTAGGTTATTCTGAAGGGGAGGCCCGCTTTTCTGTAAAGTATCACTTCAATATGATGTATGGTTCTACCACCTATATAATATTAATGAACATTAGAAGGTTTGCTATAATTCCAAATTTGAAGTAAATCGGAAATTCCGTTTTACAGATTAGGTTTGTGAATTTTTTGGAATTATTTCATAAAGACTAAAAACGATTTCCCGTAAACTTGGAATGCTAACTGTTTTTTAATGTAAAACTTTTATCTGTAACATTAAAACAAAACAAAAAAATATTTTAGATAATTTTGCCTAAATTGTGGCGTTAAATATCAAATTTTATTCAACTACCGCCAATGTTACATTGTAGAAGAGTGACGCATTCCAATCTATCTACATTTATTTGAAATACATTTTTTCGGAACAATTGATTTCAGTCAGATTTGGGAGTTTACTATATCTAACCTATGAGCTTGGCATAAATTCAAGCACAATTGAAGGGGATTGGATGGGTGCGAGAGCGCTCAATTTACATACAATGCAATATACAACTAAACCCTTAAATAAACAGTGCAAGTTTTATAGAAAATTTGACAAATTGGAATTGTTACGTAATAAGAGAAAGTCTTGTGTGAGCAAATTTTATATCTTGAAGCTGAAAGGGCTATTTCTTCAAATATGGAAAATTTTAGTGGAAAAAAAATCTGATGTGAAACACTCACACACAACTTTCTCCTACTAATCTTAGCATAGTTATATATAAAATGATAGATTTTCTTATGCTCTTAGACTAGGGGTATATGTGTAATTAACACGTTGATGAAAGTATTCGGAATTTTCATGAAAATCCTGTAGAAAAAGAATATAAGACACAAAAGGCACAGTGCAGGTTTACGTCAGGCCGTTCCTGTATCGACCATTTATTCTCCCTGATACAAATTCTAGAGAAATGTTATGCCAAAGCTAAAAAGACATTGGCCTTGTCTTCGTTGACTTGGAAAAGGCTTACGAGAGTGTGGCCCGCACAAAGCTTTGGGAAGCACTGGAGATTGCCTCTATTAGTAAGCCAATAATTTACAAAGCTAGTAATTTACAAAGCAGTAATTAGGCCTGTGGTGAGTTACGGAAGTGAAACATGGTCCCTAACGAGAAATGATGAGCGCTCACAGTATATGGGAAAGGAAAATACTGAGAAAAGTATATGGACCTGTTAAAGATGGGGAGGATTGGAGAATAAGGACCAACCAGGAATTACGAGAACTGTCCTGTATCGACCATTTATTCTCCCTGATACAAATTCTAGAGAAATGTTATGCCAAAGCTAAAAAGACATTGGCCTTGTCTTCGTTGACTTGGAAAAGGCTTACGAGAGTGTGGCCCGCACAAAGCTTTGGGAAGCACTGGAGATTGCCTCTATTAGTAAGCCAATAATTTACAAAGCTAGTAATTTACAAAGCAGTAATTAGGCCTGTGGTGAGTTACGGAAGTGAAACATGGTCCCTAACGAAAATGATGAGCGCTCACAGTATATGGGAAAGGAAAATACTGAGAAAAGTATATGGACCTGTTAAAGATGGGGAGGATTGGAGAATAAGGACCAACCAGGAATTACGAGAACTGTACAAAGACCAGGATTTGGTTGGATTTATAAAGAGGGGAAGGCTTAAGTGGGTTGGGCACGTGGAGAGGATGGAGGAGACAGGATCCCTAAAAAGATATGTGCCGGACACCCAGGAGGACAAAGAAGAAGAGGAAGAACGAGGTCGCGATGGTTGGAAGGAGTGGAGCGGGATTTGAGAGAGATGGGAGTCAGGAGATGGCGTAGATTGGCCCAGGACAGGGCGGAGTGGGCAGTTGTGATACAGGAGGCCAAGATCCTTCAAGGATTGTAGAGCCAGAGAAGAAGTAAGCCAATAATAAGCATCCTCCAAAGAATTTTTTACGTTAACCATATCCAGGTGAAATTTATGCAGGGAATGATTTAGCGGAAGTATTTTCAACAATAAAAGGTCTTCTTCAGGGTCCCTCTACTTTATTCAAAATCTTTGTGGACGTGGTACTTAGGAAATGGTCTCGCAACTGTAGCCCGATTGGGTTAAAATTAAGGAAAGATATTAGAAGAGGACATGACAGAATATGTTCTGGTATCTGAAGAAGCTCTGCAGAGAAATGTATGGAGGAGAAAATAAAAAATTTTGATTGATATTATGATGTACTTGGGGGAGATGGATATAAGAATGGTTAGTTTGGCGAGAAAATCCTCATTGTGGGAAAAACCTAAAAAAAAATTAAATTTTCTTTAAATATCAAATTTTGCTTATAAGTGCTAACATAATTATACATTTGGTGGGGGGAACGGGTCAAACGTACTTTCAGAGGCAGGTACATTATAGAGAGCGCCACTAATATTGTACAAATTTTAACGTCACAGATTCCTCACAACCATCTTAAAAACAATTTTTTCAGAAAAATATTACAAATAAAAGTGATAGATTTTGTATCTGTGCAGTTAGTGTTGCAAGTTGACAAGGAACCATTACAGTCGTTTTCAAGAAAATTCCAAAAAATTAAAAAAAAAATACTATTCTATAAAATCTCACTTCCGGTTAACCGGATTTTCAATTTTCATTAAATTGATTGAATTTTCTTTAAATTTTGAAATTCTAACAATATTTCCGATTGTATATTAATTAATACTGTAAAGGTGACAAAACCATACATTGTACTGATGAGGTATTTTAGACGAACGCTGTTATTCCTTCACAACAGATAGTGTAGGAAGTTATTGCAGGAAATCGTTGAGCTGTTCTCGAGAAAATGACGAGAAAAAAATCATTTAGAAAAATAGCACATCCAGTTGATGGGTTTTGCCCGAAAACTTCGTGCTTGATGCAGTGGTAGTATTTAAATGGAATACCAAATTTGAGTTTCCTGAAAATTTTTGATTTTGAAATATTTTGTTTCACATACGAACCATTCGCTAAAAACAATTTTTTGGTACTCAAGAGACCACAAATCATGTATTTCCGGTGGAAAACACAATTTCGAAAATCTGACACGAACGCATTACTTCTTAGTAAGAACTAGATGTAAGAGAATGTAAAAATTAAGTCGAATTGATATGTGAGCGATTTGTTTTTAGAAATCCAGTAAATCTGAAAGTGAGCAGGCTAATAATATAATGAAAAGAAAAGCTAGTGGTTAAAATGGTGAAGTTTACAGAAGTAATCTAACAATAGAAAGGGGGGAAAAAAAAGGAAAGAAAAGGAAAAAGGACAAAAAGAAAGAAAACAATCAGTGAGCCTGGTACCCATGTTGAGCGGCGATAAGGAGGGATAAGGAAAGTTGTGGCGGCACAGTGTGGCGGCGGTTGCAGACACCTCTGTTGACAGCCGTTTAGGATAAGGACTTGTAGTACCAGTGCTCTAGTGCCATGGTGAGCTCATTAGAGTGCAGCACTCTCTCGCTCGCTCCTTCCCACACACACACTCTCTCTCAGTCTATCTCTGGCAACCATTAGTACCAGAACATTGCTCTATATATAATACTAACCATACTGAAAACATTACTGCACACCTGTTGACTTGTCCACTCGCACCTTTTAACTTCCTTTTCGTCAAATAAAGTGATACCATACAATTGAAATATACATATATATATATATATATGTGTGTGTGTGTTGTTTTTGTAAATGTGAACAAAATATATGAAAAGAAGTAAAAAGTAAATAATCTAGTCTCTTGACGTCACTTTAAAATGATTAATTTATTAAAAAACTTAATAGAAAATTTTAAAGTCATAAAATAGTACTGACTTGTCAATCTTGCACTAAATTATATATAAATACCTTCTTATTACTTTCCCTTACGCTGGTTACAGGAAGTATGGCGGCGATCGTATCAAACTTTCAAAATTGAATTTTCTCCGAGACCCTCTGAATAAAAGAAAATTTTACCGCATACATCTGTTTTATATGACTGCAGGAACAAAATGTCTCGAAAAACTTTGGAAGTTCAAAATGTTATATTCCGTTCAGTTGGACGATTTCACTTGGGGTTCGAGCACCGTAATTTTCGTATCCAACACATACACTGGTGGTACCGAAATGGAATATCAAGTTCGTGCTTCCTGCGATTTTTCTTTTTATGGGCTACTTTGTTCACACACACACACGCACACACACACACACACACACACTCACTGGAAGCCTCAAATCATAAATTTTCGGTGAAAACACTTTTTGGATTGTTTGACACGATTCACAATACTTCCTCTTACCCAGGAATAACAGAAACTAAAATTAACTTTTCACATGTATTTAAATAGGAGGGAGTAAACTTTGTCAGGATAAAATTATGGTTTTTGATACTAGATAATGAAATTGGCAAATAATTCTAATTTTGCATATAATAGGATTCTGTAAACTATCTACACTGCAAATAAAATAACTGATTTGCGAAAATTAATGCTAAACTTTGATATCATAGTTTTCTCATAATCCTTATACAGACAGTGATTTTTAGATTTTACTTTTAAGCTTCTGTTTAAGATATTCATATTTTAGAGAATCTAGAAACCCATTGTATCAATAGTAAGTAGTAAATTAGTTAAGCTAACTGGCCAATTAAAGTAAATGACATATATATCAGATGTAGGGTGACAATTTTAACATGCTACACCCACCTGTCTTATAATGAACAACAGACTGGAAAAATGAATCCAATGGATACGCTATTTAATTTTTTCAAGGATTCCAAATATATGATCAATTATTTTTTTTTTTAGTTCTAGAAATAGGAGATTTCAAATTGGACCAATTAACTTTTTTAAACAAAATCTTAAAGTAGATTATTTTATTTCATGAAATGTGGGGTTATTGAACGTGAAAAATCGGTTGAATATTCGCGGAGAAATTCAGTTTTGAATGTAACGAAAGTCTCTGCAATCTGATTGCTATTACTCCATAATTTTGTTTTGTTGTCTTATTTGACCATAAACTCATGTATAGCCGTACGTATTCACATTATTTGCTGAACGCCCTTTTTGTCCAGTTTTCAATGACTGCCCTCATTAAAGAATCAAGATGGATTTCTTCGCAGGCTTGAGAAATTCTTTCTTTAAGTTCTGCTACAGTGGTGACAAGTTTTAAGTTGCCATAAACTTTATTTTATAGGAATCACCAAAGGAAGTAATCCAGAGATCTGGGGAGCGGGCGGACCACTAAATAGAGCCGTGAGAAAGTTCATTTAAAGAAGTTTTGAGGAGGGGGAAGAGTGTATGGTTTTATTAAAAAAGTCAATTTGTTAAGTTTAGTTTCTGCAATTAATTTTATGGTTACTTTAAGTAGTTTTATATCCATCCAATTTTGTTTTTATTTTATAATTTCATGCTACATTTCCACATTCTATTTCTTTTTCTAACCGAGAAATAGAAATAATTGGATTTTTACCGTCTCTCGATTCTCAAACCCATAACGCTTCTACTTTCTATAATTTACTTGTTTAATTGCGCCAATAATTAGTTTGATTCTTTTTTTATGTTGTTTTGAGAAACTAGATTTTGAATGAATCATCCTCCTCTTGCGTGGATTTTTCATCTTAAAAGTGACTTCGTGGGCTGCGCCACATACATAAAATTAAGGACAATATAATAATTAGCTAACAACTTCAGGTCAAAGAAATGCTTTTTTATCGAAAATTGTGAATTCCTTTGAGAAATTTTTATGGGTGTTTAACATCAATTTTATTTTGTCCCACTAGTATAAACGGTGAAGAAATACAAAATGGCATTTTACATTGGATTTAGCGTTTCTGCCTAATTCTCTTGTGCTTTTTTTTCAACAATGGAATGAAAATCCGGAGTTTTTTCTTTGTAACTCACATTAATTTTATAAAGCAGTAAGTATTAAGTTCTAATAACTTGAGAAACTTTTTGAATTAAAAAAAAAGGAAATTATTGCATAATTTGATAATTTATAAAATACCTACGAAGCGAAAATTAGTAAAAAAAATTCTAAACTAGAAATTACAAAATAAAATTGATATTAAACACCTACACTAATTTCTCCAATCAATTCATAATTAGTTAAAAAAGTTGTCTTAGATCGGGAGTTTTGAGCTATACATTATATTAATTTTATGTATGTGGCGCATTGCACAATGTATTGAAAGAGTACTTACAAAGATTGGAATGTACGCATGAGCTAATTCAGTCAAAATCTAATTTCTCCCATCAACATAAATAAAGGAATCGAACTAATTATTAGTGCAATGATATAAATAAATTATAATAAGAAGAAGCTTTCTCGTATATTAGTGTTCGATAAACTAGACTGTGTAACGATTGGGGTAAGAGAAAGTCTTGTGAGTGTTTCACACCATATTTTCTCTATATAAAGACACAATAGCTCTGTACTATTTATGTTTGGTATATTTATGTTTATTATAAACATAAATGTTATTTACAATACTTCAATCACAAAAATTCTGGTCTGGGACGTTGAAAGTACTGATTTTTTTTTTAATTTCACATTATTTTCAAATTTATGATTAAATTACTTTATTTGCTTAACTTTATTAACAGAGAAATTGTCATTAGTTTTACTAATTCCGTCAGAGGAGTCGCTCTGGCGGTAGAAGGACGTAGCGTACGATATGTGTCACGTTCTGCGGTTCTTCGAGCAATCATATATTTCAGGGAACAGAGAAGGGTCATAACAGACAGAAACGGCCTATTTCTTTTGATCTAGTTCTACGCAATCGATTTCTTACAGCAATAGAGCTCAGGGATAACATATTATAAGTTCGGGGAGTCACCATGAGCTTTGAAACTGTTCAAAGCGATTGCGAGAAGTAGGGCCGATGGCCAGGAGTCCATCATCAGGCTCAGTACTAACCAGGAATCATCGTCTAAGCAGGTTAGCTTTTGCCGATTGCCATCTCTGCTTGACTGTAGAGCAGGGGGGGGGCTGTTCTCTTCACAGATGAATCGCGATATATGATCTGTGTTTTTCAGAAGTCGAATTCTTATGTGAAGAAGGCAAAGGGAAGCGGTTCATTCAATGAACAACTATGGAAGTAAATGCTCCTTTTCAACGGCTGTCAATTATGGCATGAGGTGGGATAAGTTTGATGGACATTGTGTTAATTGTTGTTAAAAAAAGGTGCAGTGACCGTTGCTAGATATGTTGAAGAAGTTCTTCTATAGGCAGTCACATGGTTTGCTCCATTTTGCGGGAACAGTGTCATACAAATGCATGAAAACGCCAGACCACACACAGCTAAAGTGGGGTCACCCGGCTTCTTGGGGGAAGTCGATATAAATGTGATCGATTGACTGGCACATCCTATGGGGCCTACTCAAGAGGGCATGTTATATTTTATTATTATGTATATTATCTTTATTATTTGTATATTCCATTACGTCATATTTGCTGATAGAACTTATGATCCTGTAATGTAGGACCGAAGAAGATTAAATTTGTAATCGAAACGTCTGTAAAATATTAAAATCGAATTTTCATTGACCAATAACCCGAAAAATCAATACAACATGTATAATTAATAATATTAAGTTAATTTTGGTGCAAAAACTTTGATATGAAGGTAATTGGTTGTTCGGTAGTACACTTCTTTTGTTTAATCATATTTCGGAAATGTACATTTACAGTCAGTTATATGGCTGGCAAAATTATGACTGCTTATTATCCATAAATAAATTAATCAAAACTACGTATGTAAATTGCAGAAGAGAAAGTCCTGTCAGTGTTTCACACCAGATTTTTTTGTTAAAAACAAAATATAATAAAAGAGAGTTAAATATCAATAGCAGTAATGTATTTAGAAATTCAAAAAGGAAAACAGTGAATACAATGTAGGGTGTTGAATAGATGAATTTAGCGGTCGGTAGAGTTAGGTGAATTGTGGTATTGAAATAATAAAATCTACGTTAATTGAAGTAAGGGTTGAAGATGGATATAGTTGGTGGGTAAGGTTAGGGATGGAGAGGAAAGCAGTGCAGTAGTGGCGGCGGCGGGGGCGGTAGGTGACTTAATGAAAGAGGTGTAATCAAGTTAGGTGTCTTGAAGAGATGAACAAGAAGTAGAACTGTAGGGAGAAGAAAGTGGGAGGCAGTGAGTGGAATGGAAGAAGAAGGGGGGACTAGCAGCAGTACGATGAAATTAGCCGAGATTGGATGAAATATTTATAACTGCAAATGTAAAAGGGTAGTGGTAGGGCCCAAAAAAGAAAGAAGAAGGGGTTATGGTGAAAGTTGTGGGGTGAGAGCAGAGATACTCATTTAGGATTGAAGGGAGGCCGGAGAGAGGGCGAGCGGTATCTAGTTGGTTAGAAGACGAACACTTCTCTCTTACACTCTCTGTCAGAGTGGTGGTAGGGTTAAGGAATGTTCCCTCTCACAAGGGTGCACTCAAACTAATGAAAAGAAGTAATCCAAGCTCGCACACCCTCTCTTTCTCGCTCCCCCCCATGTAGCCGGCCCCCCATAAGTCAGAGTGGCGGTGGATACTCTCACAGAGTCCTACTTGGCCATCGGCCGTCCTACTAACACCGCAACAACCCCTACACACCACTCTCAACTTCCTCTCAAGTTTACTTTTCTTTTATTTTTATTTTTTTTATTTTAACTTCCATAATCTACGTCACCTTTCACTGAATAAACTCGGTTTTTTTTCCTTTCTTTACGCTTGTGTGAAACATAGACGCCCTTTACCCCCACTTCTTCTAAATTGTTTACATTTTCAAAAATAATCTGGTGTGAATAAATCTCTCACATGATTTTCACTTATTGCAATTTCACAATTTTAATTTAACAATTTTTCCTTTAAATTAAACAATGTTCAATTAACGTTTAGTTGCGCATGGACGATTACACTTCTTTAACTTAATGAGAAGAGTTATTAGGTTAGCCTAGCAAGAAGACTCTTTGATTCCGCGGTTCAATCACTTCTGTTACATTAGTGATTATTGAGAACTGGGCCATTCGGTACACTGAAGAGCTAGAAGTTGTCCAAACTTTTTTTTAAATAATTTTACACATTAATCATTTTTAATCATTGTAAGGTGAAAATTAAGGTTTGGTACGATGTTCAAAATATGCAATGTGGGTAAAACTAGTTTATTTACGTTGACATACTTTTTCCAGTTCTTCGAAGTTTGTTCAGGCATCCAATCACATGGTAAATAAAGCATATATGGCTTTGACAGCTGTGATCACAACATATCACTTCTGAGAAGATTTAAAATGATGTCTTGGGAAACGCACCTGAAGTTCTGTGAGTCACTAGTGAAAATTCACTGGTCAATGGATTGTGCAACAACGTGGAGTTTGTGCTTAATATTTCAGGATGATTTGGATAGGGTTCAGATTAATTTCTTTAAAAAGATTTTGAGTCCGGTTCCCATTTCCACCTCATCTCTTGTGCTGTCAAACACGAAACAGGAAACTTTTCCATGTTGTTAGATGACGTGAAACTAGCACTGGAAATGGTTAAGGTAATAAAATATATTTTATTAAGATTGTTATACATTATGAAGTGTATCATCTGTATATGTTGTGTAGATATTTATATATACATATAGATATCTTTTTTAATGGTTGTGTTAAGTGTTTTTTAATTGTGGTGGTAGGTGGTATGTTTGTAATTAATTTAGTTATGTGTGGGGAATGACTTTAAAGAGAGTGTCTGTGTCATAGTTTATTTGGTCATTCATGAAAGTAAATATATAACTGGTATTCTTTATTAACATCCTAAAGGATGTTGATAACGTATGATTATGGCTAAAGCAGGCCGTTGCTACGGTAAAAGAATATAAATTGAGCATTATAAATAAATGGAGGATCAAATTATTAATTGATGACTCCAAGCTTATTGTGGAATCCAACTTTAACCCTGTGTATTAATTGATTAAAAATAATAATGAGGTGGTAGAAGAATATTTAAAGTGTAGAAGAGATTAAAGATTCTAATTGGATTCACCTTGTGGTATACCTGAAATGTATACCCAAATTGAGCTTATCGTTATAAACCCACCATTTTTACATGCTTCATCTCTCTTTTTTCCTTTTCTCTAGTAGAAGAATGTATTTAGCGAATGAAATACCTATGAAAGTTTGTATGAAAGATAAAAAGATCTGTTTTAAATAGGAAGGGCTATTTCAATCGTGAACTATTCATATTGAAGAGCCGAAAGAAGTCTAGCTGCAGAGGAGTGCCAGCTATAATTCCTTTAACCAAGAGAATAATGGGTGCGGTGCTGGCTGAACCGAACTAAATCTTGTTATTAGCCCTTTCTTAACACAATCCCATCTCTTTTCCAAGTTTATGCTCTCTCACTCGCTCTCTCTCTCTCATGTTCTATATCGCCATTTGTTTTGTCTGTTTCTGCCTCATCTCCGTTCTTCTGCTCTCCCGTTTTCATACCAAAACTACTGCCAAAATTCCTATCTAATTAGTACTCTGCTCTCTGAAACACTTGATTTATCACGATTTTTATTCTTTCTAAGGTTTTTATTCTGATTACGATAAATGAGAAATATTGCATTTGTGACGCATTTTTGGAACTGAATAATCACCGGGATGCAAAGAGATTTTTGAGGTCCCCTAGTTACAAAAAAAAAAGAAGAATTTGTATAGATATGTATGTACTTGTATGTTTGTGCAGAGTAACCTAGGGACAAAAAAATGGTAGCACAAGCTTAAACTTTTTAATATTTCATTCATCGCAAAATATATGTTCGGATCTGACAGCAGTTACCTGGCAAAATTCCAGGAACTGGAACTAATACTACCGAGGAAATTGTGTGAATGTTTCACACCAGATCCTTTTTTAACAAAATTGATGTGAATAATTGATATTTTTTTTGTATATATTCTTTCTCGATCGTTTAATTATACCGAGAAATGGACATTAAAAACAATTTCATATAAACACCCGCTGTTTCGAACAATTCATTGTTTCCTTCTTCAGGGGTATTAAAAAGAGACGAATTTTTTTTTTTTAAACGGAAACAAAAAATCTTTAGACACTGTAGAGTGATTCTTTACATGTTCCTTTCAAATAGTCAGTTTAATTTTTAACTTTTTTGGACAACCATGACTGTGTCTTACGATATATTAGTAATTTCACGTCAATACTGGAAAAATAAGTGTGTATGTGCTGAAGCTAAGTTTGTTCTATGTGAAAACGAATGGGAAGATGTCCTTGATCAGAATACTGCCCGTGGTTTCAAAAGTTTAATACTGTGAAACTTACAAAGTTCTTCTTTCCCAGAAAACAAAAGAAGGTTCAGGACGGCCATCGTGTGACGATGATGAGGCTTTACGGGAAGCTGTCGGGTCAAATCCCATCAGAATTACTCGTTCACTTGCTGCAGAACTGGTAGTGATAAGATACCGTTAGCCGGCCATCTCCATACTATTGGAAAGGTTAAAAGTAGAAGTAGGATAGTGCCGCATGAACTTACATATCAACATGGCGCCAGGAGAATGTATAGTTGCCAACTTCTCTTAAAAATTCCATCTGATATGTGCCTTTACAAAACAATATTGACACGTGATGAAAAGTGGATTTACTGGTGATATCCTGAGACAGGTAGACAATGGTTGGATGGCGATCAAACGGCATTTCGATACAAACGGTTGGTGCAAAAGGGCAATTTGAAAAAAGTAGATTTTATGCGTTTTCTGCATTTATGAATGAATAATTCATCACGAATTTCTTCCCAATAAACTTTCTATGAATTGTGTCCTTTACCGCCAACCTTCAAAAACTGCCAAGTATAAAACTGGAAACTATAAAGAACTTTGGTCAATCGCAAACAAGTTTTGTTGCAGCAAGATAATGCTCGGCCACACACTTCCGTCCGTCTAAAGAAAAAAATTGAAGAACTTGATGGCATCAGTTCTTCTCATCATCTTTTACACCCTCCCTGAGTCCAGACTTAGCTCTATTCGATAACCATTTTTTTCGGTCCATGGCACACTTTTTCTACTGGGGAAAATTTAATAGCTTTACCGAAATTGAAACTGGAGTGCAGGACTTGTTTGAGTCTAGTTTCAAGGAATGATATCAGTTAGGTATGCACCAGCTGGCAGAAAGATGGTTTACTGCGACCACTCACAATGGGCTATATTTTGAACGTTAATAAAAAATTAATAATTCTATTGTATTAATACTTTTTTTTTATACACCCATAACATTAGAAACATTGGTAGAAATTTGGAGAAACTCGGTTATCCAGAAATGCAACACTTTACAGAACTGTATTGAGTATTTTGTTATTGAGTTATTGAGTATTTTGTCGATAATAACTATATCGATTCCTTTTGAACTTGAAGTCCAACAGCAAAGATATAAAAACGTATCAATTTTGTTTATAACATTTTTTCCCGAAAAAGTTGATTTCAGGTAGTTGTGCGGAATTCGTGGCGTTAAATTTGTTTGGTTCATTGATTTATTTACAATTGTATTAACAGCAATGAAAGTCACAGTACTTTATTTGTTTCACTTTTTAACAACCCTGAATGAGACAATCGCTAATTTCATTGAACTTTAGATTTTTGTAAATCATAAATTTCATGATTTGTTTATTAATTATAATAATCAAAAGTTTAATATTGATGCGTACATTTCAGTAAACATACTTTTATTAATAATGTTTTGTTTGTAGTTAAGAGGAAGAGCTTTAATACATTACGGTCCCATCTGGTTAACGTCCTGTCAACTTTAATACTAGTTGAAAATTCTTGACGCGTGTTGAGCCTTTAAAGGGTATACGCTTGGTTAATATAGAAGTATAAATTTTGGAGATGGAGGCAGTAAAGAAGGAGCAGTTTTGGGTGGTGGGTGGTAGAAGCTAATTAGTAGCAATAGAGAGCAAGAGAGAGAGTGACTGAGAAAGAGAGAGACAGAACTGCAATTCTTATTAAGAGGAAGAGGCCAAGAAAAGCTGCCCCTTGATGCTGGGCTATTACTTCATTACTGGCTTGATGAGAACGCATGAATTGTGTATCATGTTGCTTGATTGCATTGCAGTTTGCCAGAGAGCAGCCGGTGTAGAAGCACGGCAAACAACACACCAGCGTACCCAGCTTTTAACTAACGTTGGCCCAGAGCGTCTACACAACTAGTTTTAGTGGCGCACTGGTAGATGTCGGCACTGTGGTAGTGGTAGAAGATGGAAGTGGAAGAAGAGTTAACGCGACCAAAGTTAATGTAACCGCAACCTCTAAAAGGTCCCCCCTCCTCCTGCACCAGTACTTACTACACGCACACACTGACTTCTTTACTTACAGTACCTTTTCCCTAATTATGACCACGCCTCAACTCACTCGTACATTCTAAGCAAGACTTAACGAACATGAGAAGAGAACACGGCTAGTAACAGTTAATTACCAAGCCAGGTCCGGTGGTGAACTGAATCATGCAAGATGTACTAAAGAAAACAGACATAACCAGTACGAACCACAGGCGAAAATAAACTAATCATAATGCGTTTCTATTCATTTCGATCTACTTTCCTTTCATAATATCCAAGTTGTTTTCATTGTAGACTAAAAAAAAATATCTGGTGTGAACCACGCACTCTCCTAATTAATACAGCTAGATGTAAAACAAATACTCATAAAGATATAGGTCGCGATGGAATGTCCCACTTCAACCAACAGAGGCAGATAGAGAATGATTACAGACAATAATACTGAATAAACCTATTTAAATTTTAATGTTTCGGATTCCTCAGAACCACCCAAAAACAATTTGTTCATTTAAAAATGTTACAAATAAAACTGATAGATTTCCAAATTTGAAGGAAATCGTTACAGTCGTTTTCGAGAAAATTCCAAAAAATAACTCGAAAACTTATTCTATATGAAACTTTTGGCACTTTCGGATAACCGATTTTTTTTTCAAATTTAGAATTCTAGCAATGCTTCCAATGTATAGTAATTATAAATATTGCAGAACCGTAAATTGTACTAAAGTAATAATTTAGAAGAAAGAATAACGCTGCTATTTCCCCAGATCACCCTAATTGTAGTGTAGGTACTACAAGAAGTTCGAAGAATATCGTTGGAGCCATTTTTGAGAAAACGCGAAAAACTTAAAAAAAGTCCAGAAAAGTGGCACTTCCGTTTGATGGATTTTTCCCGAAAACTTTCGTGACCTTATACGGTGGTAGTAAAAACTTAAGCGGAATATCAAAATTATCCCTGTAATTTTTCGTTTTTGAGATATTCTGTTAACACACTCACATTTACTAAAAGCTAGTAGTACTTCAACTAAGTTGTTGAGTGACAACTTGTCTAGAAGCTGGGTCTAGATGGGGAGGTCTCAAGATATGTTAAATTTGATGTATAAGAATTATGTTCGCCCGAGCATGGAATACGACAGCGAGATTTACTGTAACGCAAGTTCGTCTACTCTGAAAGAACTGGATAAATCCCAAAACGTGGCATTAAGAATTATCACTGGAGGAGCAAAGTCCACTTCAATTGCCGCGATGGAACTGCAATTTAGTATCGAGCCATTACAAGTCCGGAGGGATAGCGCCTGTTTGAAGTTCTGGGAGCGCTGCCATCGAATTGACGCCGTCTACTGGAACAACTATCAAACTGCCAGCAGGAGGCTCAAAACGCAAGAACCGGTCCTCAACACGTATAAGAGACTGCAACAGCAATATAACATTGCGGAATCCCAACCTGCCCCGATTCAGAAATACCACTCGGTCTATGACATGCTATTGTGTGAGTGTGCATACCTACAACTTTGTGACCAACAAGTTACTAAAGTGGCTTCCCTGGATAGTGAGCTCCGTGTATGCGCTTTACAAACTGTTTACTCGTGTTTCGCGGAGGATACATGGTTGCACATATACACAGATGGTTCCTCAAACCCGGGAAGCGGTGAGACGGGGGCAGGATACTATTCGCGTCTTTTCTAGGGAAACGTGCCAGTTGGTGTTCCATTAAGTAACTGTGACGGAGAGGTAGCTGCAATTGAAGGGGCAGCATTAGTACTGGCCAACATGTCTCCTTGTCAAGCCGTTTTCCTTGTGGATTCGCAATTATTGCCGTCTGCGGAAACGCCCCAGTCATGTGCTCGCGTGTTACTCGCTGCAGAAGTTTACTCTCACAGCTAAACCATTAAGGTTTCAACGTGAGGATGTAGTAGGTTACCAATCACGCCGGGCTGGAAGGGAATGAGAACGCGGATATCCTGGATAAAAGGGGTGCGAATGAGGAGCAATGCCCAGTTGAAAGCACCCTTAAGTCAGACAAAGAGCGAATCGAGTCGGCGATTAAGCGCAGCAGCGTCGAGCGATATAGGGCCCTTGCAGAAGGTAAGAAATGGCAGCAGTTGGCAGAAAGAGCTCTTCTCCACAACTTATCTCGCTATGAAGGAGTTGCAGCTTTTCGTCTGGTGACCAGCCACAACTATCTGCAAGCTTACTTATGCAGGATTGGTGTGGTTGAGAATGACCAGTGCCCACTATCCTGGAAGTTTGCGCAGCCTTAATGTATGTCCGCGATTCCGCCTATCAGTGTGGTTCGGCAATGCTGTTACGGGTGGGCGTTGGAGAAAAAAAAAACATTTACTAAAAGCACTACCATTAGGAAGAATTCAAATACATAAATCAACCTGTCGTCCCTAGGTCTCGTCATTAAGTCTGCCCCATGTACTCGATCTTGAGCCTTAAGGTGCCACTTGTAATTTCCAGTTTGCGGAGGTCATCCTCGACATCCGCCAGCCACTTCAGCAGGGGTCATCTTGTCTCCTTACACCTCCTGGCCTGCTATACATGATTTTCTTTGGCAGCTGTCAAATACATAATACACAGAATAATTATTTAAAAAAAAAACTACAATAAAAGTGGTAATAGTTAATAGTAGTTAGCAATTAAATTCCTGAACAAAAAAAAAATTCTATAACGCCACGACTTTTGATAAACTTAATAATTTAAACAATCAATTCTGTTGAGGATAGCTACAATAGATTCTCTGGCCAAAAGAAAACTATGGTCCAGATAGTGAAGACGAAATTCTGAAAAAGTATAGAACACTTACTAGAAAAAATTAGCTGTATTTAGAAAAATCTGGATAATTTTCAGTGAAATCGCCTGAATTTCCGTTTTTCCGATTTACTTCCAAAATACCTGTTCTACATACACTTGTTGTCTATTATTCAAATACAAAAAAACTCTTCAGAAGATCTGACAATTTATTTTTATCTCACCCATTATTGCGGTTGAATATTTATTTTGTTAATACAATTTATTAACTTTTATTTTTCAAATTAATTTTATTAAGAAAGATAAAACTCCATCAATCTCTTTTGTGTATTATTCTTAATTTAAGGGAAAGTTTAGCTTTTAAGCTTTATCTCTCATTTAATTCTTTTTTAAAGATTGATATCATTTTATAATGAAAAGCTTCCTCTCTGACTATAATTATTATTATGGTTTTATTTTGAGAAGTAATTTTACTTTTGCTCAAATTTATTAAAAAAAAAATCTGGCGTGAAACACCTCACACCACTTTCTCTCACTCCAGTTCTCGAAATATAATGACAAATTTTCTTCAACTTATAATTTGTACAAAAATTTATCAACATTGTTATATCAATGGGGGGGGGGGAGAGTCTAAATTTTAATAAAATGTCTTTTTTGAGGGAAAAACATGACTTCGCCCCGCCAAAAACTCATTATGAATTTCATCAAAAGTTTCAAACTAAAGTGATAGATTTCTATATTTTGTCAGTTAGTGTACCAAAATTTTATGAAATGCGTTTGGTATTTTTATGGAGAAAATCGCTAAAAAACCTGTTCAATAAAGCGCACTTCTGGTTTATTATGCTCATGAAACTCAGAATTTTGGCAATCTATTTATTCCTAATTAGTTTTATTTATATGGTGTCAAGGAATCTCAAAATATGTATTCCGCTGAAAACTCAAATCAGCGAATTCGCCATAATCGGAATAGTAAGAACAAATTTTTGTTTGAATTGTTTTTTTTTTTTTTTTTTTTTTTTAACTAAACAAGGGCCTTTGGAACAGGATCGTCGAACAGTTGTGCTGTATTGTACAGTTAATTAGAAGAGTTCTTTCGATTGAATAGCGCAATATAGTTAGAAATATACTGGGTGCAGGGGGCCAAACACACTTTGGTCCAACCCCCTAAACAAATCCAGTAGAATTGAAAACGATGGCTTGATTAACTTATTGTTTCACAAATTCCCTTCGGACACAAAATTAAACAGGATGACGATGGTGGTTGTTCATACTGGGACCGGGTGTGGGGACGTTAGTCAGTTTGAGAGAGTTTAGGAAGGTGGAGTAGTTATAGCTGCTCTGGATTGACTGTTCACCGCTTCCTCCTTGTTTAACTGTAGAATAAGGGGTTGAGCATAGTATGCTCTCCATGTAAGTTACTATGGAGCCGCCCCGAACTGGAGTGTCCATGCCGCCGTGGTCTCTCCCTAGGCAGCTACCTCGTCCCTCAATAGGGAATGGGTTCACTTGTTCTATATGAGATTTTGAATTTTGTACGTGAGGACGAAAAGGGTGAGAAGTGCGGAAACAGAGAGAGAGAGATTGAAGGCTGTTGAATGAGTGTTCGACTAACAAGAGTTTATTAGGCTTTATAACCCCAACTAGGTCTACCAGGAGAGCTCGAGTGAAGCGATCTCTGCCGGCCTACGAACTCTTTACACACTACATGCAACTCGTAACGACAAACAGTGTAACGGATTTAATAATCCAACGATATTACGTTTACAAATGACTCCTTTATTGTTTCAGTACGTTATACTATTACATTTCTTTCAGCCAATATTTCATTATTACATATACCAAAGCAGTTCTGCATTTACATAAAGCATGAAACTCACTATGCCACATATTTCAACTACAATTTTTTTATTTTTTTTACTTTCTCTTACTGCTGGTAATGGAAAGTGTTGCGATCGTGTCAAATTTTCAAAATTGAGTTTTCACCAGAAAAACATGTTTTGAGGTCCCCTGAGTACGATAAAAATGGTTTTAACCGAATGGTCTGCACTGTGTGTATGAACAATATATCTGTATGGTGACTGTAAAATACATCTTGAAAACGAAAATTACAGAAGGTTCAAACTTGATACTATTCCATTAGATACTACCACTGCATTTTCTCGGAAACTACTGCAACAATTTTCTATAAATTTGTATATTTACTCTCTACATACCTATCACTTTTATTGGGAAAATTGCCTTTTATTTTGGATGGTTCTAGGGAAATTAACATTATGCTTTCCTCTGAAGTACCACTTCAATAAAATTAATGGTTCTGCCAACTATAATAATAGAGGGAGAGAAACACTTTATTGTAAAAAAACAAATTTACAGCAGTGGAGCTACTCAATTATATTAAGTTTGCTACAACACAGCATACTAATCAGTCGTGAGATATTTTGGAGACTAATAGAGATATTAATGTAGGTAATATACAATGTATTTATCCACATTAAGATTTAGAATAAAACAACACAATTCACTCCTTGTGCATACGAACTGTAAATATGGTTACTGACTATAGCCAGCGTGTCCAACAAAATTCCCTCAACCAGAGGAGTCAGTGTGGTCGGTTCAATACCGATTTCATCGAAAAATTGAAAAGTCTTTTTTGGGATTACTCTTCTCGATCTGAACCATAATCCTCAGACTTCAAAGTCCCTCTCGGATCTCTCTCTATATTTCTCCTGGAAATATTTGATGCACTTCTCGTATATCTTTTTCTTTTCAGCTGCTATATTGTCTGCTTGTTCTTTGTCATTACTCTCATAGCGAACTGTCGGATCTGTAATATAGGGTCGCTTTCCTCGAAAGCAATTATATCGGCGTATCATGACGAGCCGTAATCGTCTATTCCATAGACCTCCTCAAAATAGGTGTACCGTTTTTCCTTTAACAGATCACACATTAGAAAGCATTGCTGCAATTCCAAATTTAAATAAAACTGGTTAACCGGAAGTGCGACAGTCATTATAGATTATTTTTCCAAATGTTTTCGAAAACAACTACATCAACCTATCATTTTTATTTTTAAAATTTCAGTATTATCTGCCACTACATGTCTGGGTAGAGGTACTTGTTCCCCATTCATCTCTATATTTATGTTAGGATGTGACAATGTTATAATTTATGTGAAGTATGTAAATTGTGAAGTTTAAGGAAATAACTTTTTCATTTATATATAATTGTATTGGCGGCAGTAAGAGAAAGTCATGTCAGGTCATGTTGTCAGGTAACAAGATTGTCGGCACTGCGGGACAAGGTAAGGCTTTGCATGCCCAACATATAGCTGGTACCCTTTTGTCAAGGACTACAAGTCTCTCTCTCTCTCCCCGCTAAGAGCTACAGTAACGAGGAAAAACGTTCTTGAGAGCACATCGCTCTGGAGAATCCTCCCAGAATGCAGTTAAAACAAGAAAAGAAAGATTCTGGCATGCATAAGTCTAAGAAGAAAAGATAGACTTTGTATGCTGGTTTAGAACCTTCAAACATACTGTGCGGAGATGCAGGAGAGTCTCCAATATACCTTCTAACGTCCTCTGTGGCTATCATCCTAAGAAGGTTATAAGACTGGATAATTATCAGATTTTGGTAACGGATATATTTTCCTAAGAATCGTCCCAGATTCTGTAATTTCTCCAAGAAAAATAACTTGAAAGGGATTTTTAGGTTGAATAATTTCATCCTGGGACTAGTAGGTAGGCACAATGGAGCTGTTTTGCTTGCCGTGCATGG